>CABHPP010125966.1:0-24231 GCA_902168425.1 Peromyscus attwateri | reverse complement strand
TCCCTCCTTCCTTCCCTCCTTCCTTCCTTCCTTCCTTCCCTCCTTCTCTCCTTCCTTCCTTCCTTCCTTCTTTCCTTCCTTCTCTCCTTCCTTCCTTCCTTCCTTCCTTCCTTCCTTCCTTTTTTTCTTTTTTCTGAGATAGAGTCTCACACTTTAACTACATAAACCTCATTATGTAGTCTACCTTGACCTTGAACTCATGGCATCCTCTTGCCTTAGACTCTCAGATACAGGGATTGCAAGTCAGGTTTGGGGGCCATTAGGTGTGGGGACACATGTTTGGCTTTGGTCCACTATTCTTTTTTACATTAATTGAGTAAAAAATCCTATGACAGACAAAATAGTCATTCCTGTGGTGAAACTATTCTACTGGTATTCGCAAAAACACACCTCAAAAAGCTATTCATAAAGGCAGAGGGAACAAAAGGGACAGCCCACTATTCCTTTGGCTATTTTTCATGTTTCCCTCTTTGTATTATCTAAAGTTTTGGATATTCCTGAGCTCAGCATGTGAGTGAATGTGGACGTTTAAGAGGCAACAGTAAGCTCACTGGTAAAGACTGTATTAGTCAAGGGTTTCTTTGACTAGTGATTTTAGGAATAAAAATATCAGGCCTGAAAATTAGTATTTCTTCTTCTTTCAATCTTAAGAAATTATATCTAAATGATCATTTTTATTGTTCTCAACTTGAAATATATATCACTTACTGATTTACCTGGAGACTTTAAGGTCACTCATATAATTGCTGCAGGAGCTTATATGAACATGCTCCCCATGGCATGCAGCCTTAGCCAAGTCCTGCCTCTGCAGAGCCCTCAGGACACAATATGGTTTGTACTAGATGGAGTTCTGAAAACAGTTTATCAAGTAATTACATCGGCCTATTAAAGCTTTGTCATACTATAAACTCATATAAATTTTTATAACCACTTTGATAAATAAAACCAATTTCATGACTTCTGAGTACAGGGAAATATGAACCCAGCTGTTTTAATTCGTGTGATCATTTTTGATGTTTACACTTCTCGAGGATATAACCTTGAAGGATCTGTGAGTGTGCTACCTTCTCCAACTTTACTGTAGTAGATGTTGACACATGGAGTGGGGGCTGCAGTGTCTGTCCTACAATCATTCAGTTGTTGCCTCAGTTGCGTGAAGGTCTTTCCATGCCTTACAGTAGAATCTGAAGCTTGAAACTGTGTACAGGGTGCCCTGACTTACGTCAACAGCTGCATATGCAAAGTGAACCTTTCCTCTCTCCTTCTGACAACTCCTAAAATATACTGGCATTTATTTTGCTCTTTGCCCTTGATCTTTGTTATATTTGCACTCAGGGAGACTGGCACAGTGGTTCTGTGCAGCTTTGACCTGGGAGGGAAGTAGGGTGGGGAAGTGAAGACCTTGTTTGCCTTGAGTAGGCAAAACAAATACCCAGGTAACCCCAGCACCTGGAGCTTGGCATACTCTGCAGCATCTCACGGGTATCGTGGAGAGAAACTAGAAAGGGCTTCAAGGTCACTGTTTTCGGGATTCTGCTTAGTTTCTTCTCACTCAGCATACTTCCTGCAGGGGTGGTCTTAGAACCCATTTCCTGCAATCCCATCTATGTATTGGTTCTCTCTTTGCCAACCTTTAATCACCAGCTGCTTTCAAGACAACTGGACTTCTACAGTTCACAAGTATTATATAAATTTCTCCATGACATATCAACTCAGCATAAAAATAATATTTTTCCAAGCCAAATAGGCTTTGCTTTATATGTCCCCAAACCCTAATGAATCTTGACAGAATGACTGGGTCTTTCTTGATTAGAAATAATTTGTTATTATTTTGTCAGTCATCCAGAGATGGTACCCAATGACTACAGTAGATACCAAAACAAAGACAGAAGTTCAATTACAGAAATACAAAAATCCCATGAGACACTCAATTCAAAGAAGTACAGGTATTATCTACAAAACAAAGGACATTTGAAAGATCTTTAAGAGTCAGCATTAAAATTGTAAGCCCTGATAGCAAATGATTTATTTTGCATTTGAATTCATGAATAAAGACAAAAGAATGTCATTTTAAACATATTTAATTAATTGAATTCATGGCTTCAGGAAAATATTGACTCAGAGTTCACTGGGTTTAAAAATTAATAGAATGCTTATTAATAATAGATGCTGTACTCATTATTTACCATTCACTAGGCAGACATAGGTTTAGTCTCCAGAGAGTAATAAAACAGTGATTTAAGACAATTAACTAGACATTGCAAGAACTTTTCCCTAGAGTAGTCTGGATACCCTGGTGCTCTATTTGCTTCTCACACTTAGACAAAGAGGTAGAATGTAAAGTTGTCTCTTTTGTAAAGGGTACATGAGAGAGACGACAACTTTACTCAGTAGTCACTTTCCAGCTAAAGCCACACTGCTGCTGTTACTTGTTTCAAGTTTCTGTTTTGGCTTTACTTTTTAAAATAAGTGTATTACTTTACACATAAGATATTATGTCTAATAAATATCTCCTACTATCAATATTTCTAGAAACTGACAAAATTCCCTGTGGTGGTTTGAAAGAAAATGACCCCCAAGTGGCATTATTAGGAGGTGTGGCCTTGTTAGATGAAGTGTGTCACTGTGGGAGCCTGTTGTGAGGTCCCTTTTTCTCAAGCTTCCCTCACCAATGTGACAGTCAGTCAACTTCCAGCTGCCTGCAGATGTAGCACTCTTAGCTCCAGCCCCACATCTGCCTGCATGCTGCCATGCTTCCCTTCATGATCAAAATGGACTGAACCTCTGAAACTGTGAGCAAGCCACCTCAATTAAATGTTTTCTTTGTAAGAGTTGCCATGATCATGGTGTCTCTTCACAGCAATAGTAAACTCTAAGACATGTCCCACACCATCTAATTATCATAGATTTGGTAGTGACAGAAGAAAAATAAAATGTCAGCACAGTTCTGCAGGGTGTAAAGGAGATCCACGCCATCGAATTCACAGCTTTTTCCTACATATCATATCCAGGTTTGGTCCACTCTTGACCATTTCTTCTTATGTCAGCATCCATTCTCTCTCTCTCTCTCTCTCTCTCTCTCTCTCTCTCTCTCTCTCTCTCTCTCTCGTGTGTGTGTGTGTGTGTGTGTGTGTGTGTGTGTGTGTATGTGTCTGTGTCTCTTTATGTCTGTCTGTCTCCCCTCTCTTTCTCATTCTATTTTTTTCTCTGCATACAAAATTATCAGAATCAAAGTATGCTGAACAACTTCCTAATTTATTTTTCCTTTCAATATACTTTTAATTAAGTGAAGAAAAACTTTTATACAGCAAAAGTGTTATTCTAAGAATTATATAGGACCAGAATGAATATTTTTAGTTATTCTCAGATGTATTGCTGCATTGTCAGGAGCATGATATTTTATGAGCTTATATTCTTGGACTATAACATGGAGATACTGTTTACTGAAAAGAGATTCTTTTAAGACAAGAGGAAGTAATGTATTTGAAAAGTCTAGAACAATGCTTGATATATAGAGCTCAAGATAAATCGGAGATTTTTAGGTCTCTCCCTGTTATCTGTAAAATAAGATGTTTTATGAACTAGTAATGAACCATGAGCAAACGCTTCCATGAGGAGTAGAGTAATGGAGAGTGTGAGTGAAATAATTGTAAGCATTTTGCCAGGAAAATTTTACATCTAGTGACTTCTGTAAAAAAATGGGGCTCTGTTTATACAGGTTTTACATTTTAATCACTTCATTTTGTAACAATTCAGTTTTACAAAAGTATTGGTCTATAGCAGATTGCAAATTACTAAAGTAAACAAGTAATAAATAAAATCTTGCCTTGTTCCAAGGATGGTGTATTAGTTACTTTCTATTACTGTGAAAGAACACCATGGCTAAGGTGACTTTGCTGGGCTGACAGCTCCAGAGGATTAGGGTCCAGGATGGCAGAATGAAGGCATGGCAGCAGAAACAGGAAGCTCAGTGTTCACGTCTTGAACCATAAGCACAAATCAGAGGAGGCAAACTAGAAACAGCATGAGTCTAAACTCTCAAAGTCTACCTGCAGCGATGCACTTCCTCCATTAAGGCCTGACCTCCTAAGCCTCACCACACAGGACCACCATCTGGGTACCAAGTATTCAAATGCCTTAGGCTATGGGGGACATTTTATTCAAGCCATCATAGATAGTACTACTAGTGGACCAGATGATCTCTAAGATATTCTCTCTAGCTTCAAATTTTTTTTTAATTCTGGAGAAACTGAACAGTTTTCTTTTTCAGAGCAATATGAAATATACTCACAGCAGATGCAGTGATTTTTGGTAATACTACTTTCTCAGACTGAAGTTCTGAGCATATTCCCTTAATATTTATTCATATTGTCACCTGGGTTGAAAAGGATGTTACAGGGGCCCAAGGAAAACCATGTGCATTGTTGACAATCAAATTAAATTTTCATTTTGTTCTTGAAAATCTAATATATTTGGACTGAAGATCTGTTGTTAACAAAAAGCTCCAGGAGACTAAAAACGATAATGAGATGTGCTGTCACTTCCTATTGTCAGGAAACCTGCTTGGAATAAAGGGGAAGTAATTCTCTTCTCTGAGACAGCACTCTGTGTCATTTATATGTAGCTACTATGGGTGAGCAAGTCAGCAAGTGCAGTTTATCTTGGACTGATGTGCAAATGGCCTTCTTTTGCACTTGAGCTGTGGGGACAGAAAAGCACACTGGACCCTTCTGTTAGAGGACTTTTGATCTGTTTGGGAAGGAAATTGTGTGCACTCAGGAAGAAATCGTGGTGGTTGGCTCCTTGTTAGATGACCGCAATGAAAGCCAAAGAAGATGGACTCATGTGATGTAGACCTCAGATTTACTTTCATTTAATATGCTTTTAAGTTTTCCTTCATCTCTTTCCCATAACCGTATCTTTTTGGCTCTGAATAATGACATGTTATCTGGATGCTCTCAGTTTATTTATATATTCACTCAGTGAAAAACATCTTTATTGCTTCAGTGTCTTGCAATTATTCATAAAGTGCTGGTAAGCATGTGCAGCTTTTTGTGGATGTAAGTTTTGAACTCTTTGGAGTAAACCTTAATGAACAACATTGCTGTGTCCTAGATTGCTGTAGGTAAGAGTATACAGTTGAAGGAAAACCTATCTTCTAAAGTGACTGCATCATTTTGTATTCCTAGCAGCATTTGAAGCATTCTCATTGTTCTGCACTCTTGCCAGCATTTGGTGTTAATTGTCTTCTGCACCTTGGACATTTTCATAGGTATGCAGTTGTATCTCAGTACAATTTTAATGTATTCCTCTGGTGATGTGATAATGAGGACATTTTTGCATGCTTGTTTGTCATCTATAGATCCTTCTGGTGAGGGAGGAGTTATGATATAAATGTAAACTGTCTCCCATGGGTTGTTGTACTATTTGGGGAAATTGTGGGATCTTTGAGACATGGGGTCTAGAACACCAGGGTTGGGTCTTGGGGGTCACTTCCACCTGTGGTTCTGTCCTGTGTCCTATGCAGCCTGATCCTTAGTACATGGGTAATGCTACACAGCTGCTAATTCTGGTTCCAGAATGCTTTAACATTGGTAGTGGAGGTTTTATAAAGAGGTTAGCACAGACCTCACTCTCTCTGAAAAGCAAAGCATCATCTTTTTCATGGAATATTGGTTGATAATGGCTCCTACATTGAGTTGCTCTTTCAGTGTAACAAATTGCCACATATTTAGCAGCTCAAGGCAGCACTCATTGCTGTCTCAGTTTCAGAGGCTCCGGAGCCCAAGCATCCAAAATGGAGTCATCTGCCTACCAGCAGATTCAGTGTCTGGGTTGCAGTCTCACTGAGGTTTGGAGTTCTCTGTCATGATCAATATTGGAATTCAGCAATATGGCAACTGCAGATTTAATGTGAAATGTACCTCATAGGCTAATGTGTTTGGATACTGGCTCCCTGCTGGTGTGTTGTTTGGGAAGATTGGGGAACCTTCCGGAGGTAGAGCCTCACTGGAGGAAGTGGATTATAAGGGGTGGGTCTTGAGGTTCTATGGTCCACCTCCACTTCCTTTCAGTCTCTGCTTCATGCCATGTTCTTTTCCAGGCTGTGTCCATTCAAACTGTGACCCTGAAATAAGCCCTTCCCCCCTTAAACAGCTTTCCTATCATGTATTTTTGTCTTATACCTATTGACAGCCAATGGGCCCTTTTCCCCTCCTTTTTTCTTTCAATGAAAATAGATTTTTTTCATATAATATTAAGATTATGGTTTCCAACCCCCAGTTCCTCCCAGATATTGTCCACCTCACCACCCATTCAGGTCCACACCCGTTCTGTCTCTCATTAGAAAGCAAACAGGCATCTAAAGAATAATAATAAGATAAAATAAAAACAAACAAACTGGAATAGAACAAAACAAACAAATAGAAAAAAAAGAGCCAAAGAAAAAGCACAAGAAACAGAAAGACACACATATCCACACACAAAAGAATCCCATAAAAACAAACAAAAAACCTGGAAGCTATAATATATATGCAAAGAACCTGTAAAATTTAAAAAAAAAATTCTCTGTCAAAACATTATGCGACAAAGTACCTCCAAAGATGCTGTTGAGTTTGTTTTCTGTTGGCCATCTAACTATTGGTCATGGGGCCTGCCCTTAAGAGTAGTTTGTATTCCTCAGTGAGACTCCATTGGAGAAAACTAATTTTTCATTTGTGTGTGCTTATTACTTGGAGACACCTTCAGAATTAAATTGGGACTTGAGTCCACTTCTCTCAGCCCTGAAAACCCATCTGGTGCAGACCTATGCAGGCCCTCTGCATGCTGCCACAGGCTGAGTTCATGTGTGTAATGGTCCTGTTGTGCCTAGAAGGCCTTGTTTCCTTGGTGTCCTCCATCCCATCTGGCTCTTAAAATCTTTCCACTTCCTCTTCTGCAAGGTTCCCTAGGCCCTGAAGGGGAGGGATTTCATGGAGACATCCTAATTAGGACAGAATGTTCCAAGGTCTCTCACTCTCTGCACATTGTCTGGCTATGGGCCTTTGTATTTGTTCCTATCTGCTGTAGGAGGAAGCTTCTCTGATGACGGCCGAGCAAGGCTGATCTATGGGTGCAGCAGGACATCACTAAGAGCTATTTTAGTGCTATGTTCCTTTAGCAGGACAGTATTTGGTTTCCCCAGCTCTCTTGCCTATCTAGTCTCAGATTCTTGGTCACAAGAACAACATTGGGCATGGGTTCCGTCTCATGGAGTGGGCCTTACATCCAACCAGAGATGGTTGGTTAGTCCCCAGACTTTGTGCCACCACCGCACCATCACATCTTGCAGGTAGGATACCATTGTAGAAGGAAGAGTTTATGGGTGGGTTGGCGTTTACCTTTCTCCTTTGGTAGTGTGCCTTCTAGAGTACCTTCTAGTACCATGAACACTAGTCCATAGGTGTGAAGGCCCTAAGTAGGCACCAGCTCAACTTCTCTATATTCAGTGAGCTGTATAGGTATCTTCAGCAATGTGGGGCATAGGTCCCAGGCCATACCAGATTTTCTTTTGGGAGATAATCTCCCTTGATGAATTCAATAACCAAATATCTAGGGACCTTCATTTAATTGTATTTTTTTAAAGCTTTGTTCCATTTTGTACCCTAATCATAAGCATAGTCTCCCTTCACCATTATCATTCCTGTCCAAAACCACGGATAGGGATTATATGAAGACATGGGTCACTTGTAGTAATCATAGATTTTTGGCTCTTGGAGCTCATGAGGAAGACTTGCTTCCTCTGCTCTTCTGTGTCTCAAGCTCACACAAGGCTAAGAACTGTTGTCTCCCCCCCGCCCTCACTGGACACAGTGCCAAGCCTTGACCTTTCACCTAGGCACCTAGTATTTGCTGAATGAGTGTGGCCTTTTATGCCCCATGTGTCAATTTCAACCTCTCCTGCAGTGTTCCTATTGGCATATGGTTGATATTAGTATCAACAGTGCCTATTTATAGAAAGAGGAACAGAGGTCTGTGGAATCCCTGCTAGAACTTAGGTTGCAGAAGAGCTGGGGATCGTGTGTCTGTGGAAGGAGTAATAGAAACCATTTGATAGAAGTTTGGCTGTACTTTTGATGATTACACACATTCTTCAGAGCTGAAAAATGTAAGCATGTACTATCAGTTAATGGGCTCATGAAGATCTTTGCAAATAAATAGTACCAAGGGCTAAGAACTTGGATTACCTCATCTTGTTTACAACTGGCCTGGCTGGAGACTGGAGCTTACAAGGTTTACAGAGGCACAGTCCCAAGATGCTTCCCAAGATGCTTGCCAATGGTTTAGTCAGAAACGGGGCAGAATCTAAGTTTCTATTATATGTATGATTCAAGGTTCAAGGTGCCTAATCTTTTAAGTTTTAATAATATTTCTGAAATAACTCATTGCAAACATCTTACATATTTTACCTCATCATCATTTCTTTTTTAAAAATAAAGCAAAAGCAAACACATCAGATTTTAAAAACAAAACACATATCAAAAATTTCTGATAACCAGATAAGTCCTTCACACTTGTTTGTAGCCTGTCAAGCTATTTTTTCTAGTTCATAATACCAACTCCAGTGTAATCAACTTAGAAGCTTAATTTTCTCTGTAGAACTATGATGTCTTCTCCAGCAAAACCCAAAACTGAATTCTTACACAGGGTAGACTTTTTAGTTCATCTTCCTTTACTTAGTTCATCTCCTGTGTCTTCTAGAAATAGCGTTTTCTTACTGTCATTTTGTAATTTGTGGGCTTTCATTCTTGAATTCTGTGAGTCATCACCTTTATACAGAAGATCACTAATTGCATAGAGAAAAAATGGCATGCAAACCTGCATCACCATTAGGAAATGTGGAGGCCATCACACCAGGCAGTCTGGATGACTGAAGACAGGAACATTCTGTTATTCTTTCTTTTACAGTTTTATGTGAGTTAGACAGAGAACTGGCCAAACAGTTCCCTTTACACATGTAAACTTGGAGTTTTTTTTTTTTTCCTATTTTGTTCCCCATTATGTTCCTTGAGTGTAAGCAGGGTTATTTTATCCATTAGGCGGTTTATAAGGGCCCATGACTTGCAGTTAGCTCATGTCATTTGAGGTAGCTGCTAACAATGTAATATCAAGTACAGTCAAGTATCATAAGCATTTATATTTAAAGACACTGTTTAACTCAGTCACACTGTAGCTGTAACTATGTTTAGAGAAGCATAGTCTTCCAGTCAGAGACTTAGGCTCCTGTGGTGAACTATAAGAGGTAAGTCCTTATTAGGAGAAATTGGAGAACTTCTAAAATCCAAGTGTTACCTCCCACTCCAGATAGCACATAAAATTTAAATTTTTGATCATTTATTGTATTTTTTTAAAGACTATGTAAAGTTGAGGATAAGATTTTGACATTTGGAGGCTGAGTGGTGGTGGCACATGCCTTTAATCCCAGCACTGTGGAGGCAGAGCCAGGTGGATCTCTATGAGTTCAAGGCCAGCTTGGTTTACAGAGTGAGATCCAGGACAGGCACCAAAACTACACAGAGAAACCCTGTCTAAAAAAACAAAACAACAACAACAACAACAACAAAAAAAAAGATTTAGACATTTGGTTAGGAATGATACTCCTAGGCTGGTAAGATGGGTGCTTGTGGCCAAGCCTGAGTGCCTGAGTTTGATCCCCAGAACTCAAAGGACTTCCCTGTGACACATGAACTGGTTTTCTCTCCCCACTCTACCCAATACACGCGCGCGCGCACACACATACATACATGAATGTGCACTCACACACTCATAAAACCCTTCCCATTGCTGATCTCTGACTATGCTTCAATACTTGGGCTCACTGAACTTCTTTTCTGTTTTCAAATATACCAGATAATTCTGATTTGGGAAATTTTCATTATTAAATCACTGTTTCTGCAATTTTATAATGAGGAAATACCATTACTTCCCTCCTAGTTTGGAGACCTACAAGATGGCTCAGCTCTGAACACAGTTGAAAGTCATGTGACTGCCCTTCAGGTGCAGTCATTTTTTATTTATTTTAGATGACATTTCAACATAACTCATATGCAGTTTTAGCATCCACGAAGTATTCGTGTCTTGGATGCCCTGTTTTCTAAGCACCTTGCAGTTATAGACAGGATTGTTTAACAGTCCATGCTTTTCTTCAGCAAACCTGAGTTGGAGATGCTGTTAACTCCTGTCAAAGGTAAACTGAGGACATAAGGACACCATTGGTGTCTGACTGCCACATTCCAAGAGCGGAAATCCCTACATCTGTGAGAGCTACAGTTCTCCATTCACTCTGATTGCTGCATTGATAATTAACACACTAATAAATGTCTCAGTGCACGCAGAGGCTTGCTGAGGGGTATAGCTGATGACTGCTTTGAAACTACATAAACTTATGCACTCAGCACTGCACGTAGAACCAACAGGTGTGTTGGATGTGCGGCTTCTGTAAGGTCTGGAACAAGCCCGCGGCCTCATTGACTGTAGAAATGATGGCTTGCAGGTGGCCTGGCTGGTTGAAAAACAAAACCATCATCTCAAAAAGCTGTGTTGTCATGAAAGGAAATAAATACTGGTCTCACTTAAATCAACGTGTTGTTTAGTCAAGCCCTACCCATGTGTTTCATCTCTGCTGATCATTTTGTCACTGTCACTGTTCCTTAGCAAACTAGAGCTCTATATCCTTTAAAGAAGGGGTCTGATGCCATTGAATAAAAATTGTGCCATTGATACCTTCTCTCACAATTATCAGTCCCATGCACAGTTTTGTGCTTGTTATAAATGATACTTTGCATTAGTGTTAGATTATTAAATTTTGACCATTTTTGTGAGGCAACTCAAGAAACCTCTAGCAAATATGGCCTTGCCATAGGGACTGCCTATGAATGAGTACATGTGTAGTTGAGTACATGAATGAATACATGTTGAACCGAAAGAGCTGACTCTCCTGTTCATTCTTTCCAATCCCAAGGTTGCTGTCTTATGTTTCAAAATCTCCATATGTTTGCTGGAGAAAGAATGAAGGTTGGGGGGACTATGGATAATGATTATTTGTTCATTACTTCTTCTATCCATACTAAAATGAAATCCAGAAGCTGGACAGACAACTCAGCATTTAAGAACAGACGATGCTCCTGCGAAAGACCCAAATTCTATTCCCAGCACTCACCCTGCATGCCTCACAGCTGCCTATAACTTTAGCTCCAGGGGATTTGATATCCTTTTTGTGCATGAACTCATGCACATATACATAAACATACACAGGTTGGGGAAAAGAAGGAGATAAATAAAGACAATAAAATAATGTGAACTCTGGAATACATATGCTATACAATCTCTTACTTTTGCGTTGACCTTTGACTGCATAGAGTACACAAGTAATGCAAAGGGTATTTGCCATTTTCCAAATGCCCCTGGCTTTGACCCATTTTCTATGACAGTTACAGGCAAGAAAGCTATTGTCTTTTTTCCCCAACCCTATAACAATGTTTTCTTTCAGAAAAAATAAGATGGATATCAAAAATTTAGATTTTTGACCAATGAACTGCTTAGAGACAGTCAAATTGTAGCTCATTTAATAAACTTCAATTGGTATATTTAGAATGGAATTATTATCTTTTCAAGCAACAGGGTGCAGAAAACATCACTATAATAGCAGCAGAGGATTTAGAACTAAATACCAAATGTCTAAGTGATTCTCTGGAGGATATGCTTAGGAACATCTGCGGATTGTATTAATTCTTTCAAGCCACTGGGGGAGTATGGAATGAGTTCCAGTTCCCACATAGGATCTGTAGAGTGAACTGCAACAAAACTGATAGAGCCAACTCACATTTTATCTCCTTGTATATTGTAGCATGGATTTCATCTCTACTGTGAAATATGAAGAGATAAAGATTACACGGGAGTGTGTAGGGGACTCCCTGGTAGAGACACTGACGGTAATGAAGACTGCATGTGCAAGTGTTCATTACAGAGGTGACTGTCTTTATTGTGAAATGTTTTATAGAGCAATCTTAAAGGAAAATGAAGAGGACACTACTTGCATATCAAATGTGCTTTGCCTGAAGAAATTAAATTGTCACTTTCTTCTTTTCTTCCTCCTTCTCATTTTTATTTTTGTCCCCAAAGTACTCAAAGAGCATTTGGACAAAATCAGATGTTATAATGGGAATTTTAGCCATAAATGTTAGAAACTCATATATTGCCCCCATAGAGCCTAGGTGACAGATGGAAGGCAGTCTGCTTTAGTAGGATGAGCATTTTTCAGTGACGAACATCCATTTTATTTATTAATTTACACATAACTTTGGACTATATGTTGGATACACTATGCCTATGGCTAAATATAAAATACTGAACAAATAAAGATTGTTGCCGAAGGATTACGGTTTAGGTGAACAACACAGAAGAGCGAGGAGGGATAAAGTAAAGAACTTAACCAGTTGTGAGGAAGACACTGAGGTTTCTACTGAGGTCTTATCAGTATTCAAAGAAGGTGTTTGAAGGCACATTGTCCTCACCCGGATTGGAAGCATCAGGAGAAGCCACTGAGGTTAAGAGGACAGAAGGGAGAGGCTGGTACAGAAGGGAGAGTCTGGTACAGAAGGGAGAGGGGCTAGTACAGAAGAAAGTGGGGTAGCACAGAAGGAAGAGGCTGGTACAGAAGGGAGAGAGGTTGGGAAGGGCAGATTTCCAAACAGAAACCTGCAGAAGCAAGAATGATCTGACAGATGAAAACCTGATGCACCTGGGCAGCTAGGAGACCAGTCTGGTTAATGGTCACCAGATGTCAGGAAGGTTGGAAACTTAAGAAAGGCTTCAAGATCATGCAAATTTGAGGTGCCTATTTCAAAATTTTTATTTTTTCTCAACTTAATAGAAAAACATTTAAAAAAAGCATTAAAAAAACCAGTGTCAAGACCTGATGTATGTTTTAAGAATATTGCTGGGCATTGTTGACTAGATGGGTAAAATGTGGGTGGACCTATTGTATTTGCTCATGTAAGAGAGGAAAATCTGGCAAAGTTTGGCACAATTGTTGAAAGAGAAATGGGAAACATAATAGATTGTGGTGTGTGTGTGTGTGTGTGTGTGTGTGTGTGTGTGTGTGTGTGTGTGTTTATAGATATATAGACAAAGAAGCAGTTAATGACCCAGACACAGTGTGACTTGGCAAAAGATTAGAAAATGTTAGTTAGAAAAAAGTCTCAAAGGGAACCCAGCCTTTTGTTTTCAACACTGGTAGTTTGAATGAGAAGCACCACTCATAGATTCACGCATTTGAACACTTGGTCCCTAGTGGCTGCTGCTGTTTGGGGATGTTATGGATCTATTAGGAATGGAAGTGTGTCACTGGGGATAGGTTTGGGGGGTTATAACCTTACTCCACTTCCTGCTCATTCTCTCCGATTCCTGTGTGTGGATAACATGTGATCATCAGTTTCCTGCTCCTGCTGCACATTGCCACTCCTTCCCTACCACTGTGGACTCTTACCACCTTGGAACCACAGGCTAAATAAGATAAACTTTTGATTCTTAAGTTACCTCTGACAGTGATATTTTTATCACAGCAGCAAAGTTACTCATACAAGCAGCTTGGTTGACAACAATTCTGTTTGCTAAAGAGAATAAGGTAAGTTTTTCAGGAGATGATAAAGAGTTTAATTTTGTAAAACACAAGTCTGAAATGCATGCATCTCAAGTAGGTGCTTTGGTATATAATTTTGTTACTTCCATGGAAAATTTGGAATTTGAGGTGTGGATGTCATATTGTTTCAATAAAAATAGCCCAGGATGATTATTTGGAGGTGAAGAAACAGCCAGAATTTGTCCTCAAGGAATCCTAGCATTCATACATTTGGATTAGAGAAAGAAGTGCAAAGAGATGCTGCTGGTAGAGGACAGAGGAAGCCGGGGAGCCTGAAAGAGAATCTTCATCTTGTCCTAATGGTGCTAACCAGCAGCAGGATGGATGATGTGCCATGTGCTGATGAGAAGGCTATCCAATGAGATTTACCAAAGTGTTATGATCAGCAGAGTTGTGTGGTGGGGAGTGAAAGCGGGTGTCAGATGTTCACAGTATGGCTGTCCCCAAGGTGAGGTGAACAAAAACTGAAGGAGAGTGACATTAAGAGAATTGTTTTTAAGATGGTAGATTCTAGACAAAAGGTGGGAGTAAGAAGCAAAGTCGTTGTCTGAAAGAAAGGGCATGGGGACATTAGAGCATTTGACATATTTGAAAAGAAAATAGATCAAGAATACCAGGAAGATGTCATGGTTGCTGTACCATGCTATTAATAACTATTGATAATTATTTATAACTATTGATAACTGCTTACAGACCAATCAAAGAAGAGGAGTGAGGGTGATGATGAAAATGACATGCGTTCTTCCCAATTTTCTGTACACTACTGGGGCAGCTCCAGAAGAACACATTCAACACCAAAACACTCTGTTTAGAAATAGCTAAATAGGGGCTGGAGAGTTGGCTCAGTGGTCAAGACACTTATTGATCTTTCAGAGGACCTGGGTTCTATTCCCAGAACCCACATGTTGGTGCACAAAAATGTTAAACTCCATCCCAGGGTATCCAATGTCCTCTGCTAACATCCTCAAGCTCTAGGCACATATGTGCTACATCTATTTACATATAAGCAAAACATTCATAGACATAAAATAATAAAGTAAATAAAAATAAAGGAATACCTAACTAAAGAAAATGTACCTTACTTTACAGCGATTCAGATTTCTGAGGGTGTGAATGTGTCTGAGTATACATTCATGCCAACTCCTCCAAGTCTGAATCTCCCATTGCTCTTCTCCATCAATTTCCTCTGAAATTTTATCAACAAAATGTATCTTTTTCTGAGTATCCAGTATTAGCAGTGAAGTCAAATTCTTTCAGAAAGGCCATTGTAAGTTTTATAAGCATGTGAAACTCAGCTGGCTGAAAGCAAGAGTAATACCTGTCCTAGGACCCAGGGGAGCACAGAGCAGAAAAACGCCCATACTTGAAAGCATGTGGGAAAAGAGCCACAGCAAACTCCATCTATTTTATAATTTTGTAATCTATTGGGTTTGCTCTTTACTAAGCTTTTGTTTAATGTCACAGGAAAGTGCTAGATGTAGTCTCAGCTCACCTGTAGAGAGATTTATTCTGTGTTTGGGTCACTACTAAAAGTACCAGAGTAAGAGTACAGAGCAAAAATGACTATGTTCACTTTCTCATAACTCTGCACATTGACTATGAAGTCACAAAAGCCAACATTGTAAATGCTCATTTTCATTAAGAGGATATTTCTCAAAATTAGAATTGCTTACCCATGTGCCATTGACACAGTGCTATGTCACATGCAGTAATTTTTTGAAAGAAACTAAGATTTAGGACATTCCCCCCACTGGAGATCCATTTAGTTGTAAAAACATGTCTTTGCCTGAGATATTTCATATCTGTGCAAAGAGCAGTCATTGCTCAGAATACTATTAAATTTGAGTTTAATAATAGTGTCTTAGTGTTCTGTTGCTATGAAGAGACACCATGACCACAACTCTTATAAAATAAAGCACTTAATTGTTGCTTGCTTACAGTTTTCCTTTTCAGTCCATTATCACGGCAGGGAGCATGGAAACAAGATGGCACACGTGGTGCAGGAAAAGGAGCTGAGAGTTATGCACCTGGATCTGCAGGCAGTGGGAAGAGACCCTGGCCTGGCTTAGGCTTCTGAAACCTCCAAGTCCACCCCCAATGACACACTTCCTCTAACAAGGCCACACCTCCGAATCCCTCACAAGTAGTGCCATCCCTGATGGCTAATCATTCAAATGTATGAGCCTCTGGGAGCCATTGCGACTCAAGCCACCACAAGGAGTAAAAGAATGACTCTTAATTCCAGATCTGTTTTGCAGTCTTTGCAACTAGACATTTGGGGCACTGTGGAAGCTCAGTGAGAGGATTCTCAAGTGTTCAGATTGTACTGAAAATAGGGATAGTTCCTTCCTCTTCTGTAAAGTTTCTTTCTGCGGAGGGCACTGATTAATGTAGAGATATTGTAAAGATAATTGTAAAATAATGTCTGTCCTGTCCTGACACATACATAGCCTGGAGGATGTGAAAAGTCTTCTTGGCATGACCTGGTTCTTGGGATCCTGATTTTTCACAGTGGTGGCTCTTGCAAATAAGAGATGAAAGTCGGAGGGACTAGTTGAGAGGGAGAAGGGGTTCAGTAGGAATGGGGGGGGGATAAGAGAGAGTAATGGAAACGGAACATAACCACGTGCCCTGTGTCCACATATGCAACTGACAAAATTAAATATAATGGGATGACTCCTGCCATGGGCTATTGTCTGGCATTAGTAATTATAGGCCAGTGTAAATGTGGAGAAGTTACAGGACCAAGCGAGAGCCTACATACAGCAGTTAAGAAGTCATTGTCTTTGCAGTCACGTGTCCAGAGGTCTAGACTGTGCAACTGCTGCACGATCTGAGGATGGCATCTTGCTCTCTGAGCCTTGACTAACTTAATCTTTAGGACTAGAGGTGCACCTATTTTTTACAGTTCAGTTTCTTCTTCATTTTTAGGCAAAATGTTCATCTTATAAAATAATATAAGGCTGGTGTTCTGGTTACATGATGATTTTATATAGAGAGAAAGCACAAGGAAGCGAATATGTAAGGCTTGCTTATATTGTATCATTATATCAATTTGTTATATTGTTAGAGACAATTCTATCAGACCAGATTCTCTTCTATTGTCAGCCAGATTCATCTCCATCCTGACAGATATGACTTTCAATTTCATCTAGTCCCTTACCCAGTCCCCATGGTCTGTTGCACCCACAAGTCTCTGGATATTAGGTCATCTTCTCAATATGATGTCGATTTCAGAATAAGTCAAGACCAAGATTATGAAATTATATAATGGACATTATAATTATTTATTGTATAAGCAGTAGAGGCTCTGTTCTAAGTATAAAAGCTAACTAATAAGGAGTTATCTTGCTGTGCCTGGAAGGGCAATATCAGTGAACCATTCAGCGAGCTGTGAAAACTGATTCATTAGAGGCAGCTTGTCAGTTTCTCTCTACAAGCAGACTGTGGATCTGTCTTCTGCTGCACTGATGAAATGCCAGTCAATTTGAGGATATTCAGCCTCCCACCAAGCTGTGAGTGCTGTTAACCCAGCCACATTTACTCAGCCAGTTTCTGCAACACCAGCCCTGTGTGGTCCCTGCAGAACTACGGAAAGGCTAAGGAGATAAAACACATCACTCCTTTCCCCAGATATGAATTATGGACCTTATTATTCCCATCTCATTATATATAAGAAAGTATTTCACAGTTGAGGTTGCAGTGTAATTATTTAATAAAGAGAAAAGCTAAATCTTCAATATGATTTTAATTTTTCAATATGTTCAACTGAAAAGATATTTGTAAAACAATGTCTGCTCTGTCATTACACATGCATAAGCCTGGGTCCAAGGCTGCCAGAGATTGTTTTCATTCACAGAGCGTCTCTCCTTTCACACCCGGGGAATCAGCTGTAGCTGGGTGAGTTGCAGTTTTTGCCAGCTTAGAGTCCAGAGGAATGTTTTAGAACCTCAATGCTAGGCCTGTAGCATGTATGAGTAGCTCTGGAGAGAACAGTTGCTGACCAAGTTCTATCTCTGTTGCAGAGCCATAACAGAAATTGCATCATCTTGCATGTATTGACTACTGCTGTATCTGTGCACCCTGAGGACCCATGGAATTGCTAATGGCATGTGCCAGGCAGAACAGAGGGAGTGCAGCTCTTAGCCTTGGGTCTGCCACAAAGAAGCAGTTGTTCCTTTTCTTTAACTTCTTCCATGGCAGGCAAATATTCAAATGGGGGGTGGTTATTTGTTTGCTTGTTTTTCATTCCAGAAATACTGGGTTTCTTTCATTTTTCAATCAGTAGCATTTTTCAACAAATTTGCTTCCCAATAGCTTGCTTTGAAAGAAAGCTCACAAATGCTAAAATGTCATCAGAAATTGTCCACAGGTTTATTAGGTACAAGCCCAGTGTTGCAGGTCAGTTTCTGTGAGATCCATAGCTATCACAATATTATGCCAGGGAGAAAAAGAGAAAGTAGAATTTAAGCCACTTCTTCCTTTTTCCCATGATTGTCTTTCAAGGAAGAGGTGATGCCGCGATCAGTGTTTACTACACGCTTCTTACATATTTGAACACTGGGGACACACATAGCTTTTTATTGCTGTCTTCATGAATTGGTGACATCTTTGAATCAACTCTCTGGATCTGAGATGGATAAACTGACAGATGTCTGTGTCTGGGGAAAGGTGGCCAATTCCTGTCAATCCATTCAATGTGTTTCTTTGCTCCCTCATTACATATATGTTACCAATTACTTGGGTTAAACTTGTTATATTGGTTGGTCACACTTTACATCTTAAAGGTTTTTATTTGAATGGACTTTTAGAGCTGGAGAGATGGAGTAGGTAAGAAAGCTCATTGCTCTTATAAAGGACAATGAGTTTGGTTCCCATCACCCATGTCAGGCAGTTCACAACCTGCTATAACTCCAGCTCCAAGGAATCCAATGCTCACTCTGGCATCCATGGTGACCACATGCAAAAGTACATACACATACAGATGCACATACATTCCATAAATAAAAATAAATTAAAGTAGATTTTTGATCATTTTCCCCTAACAGTGAGGCTGCATTTTAGTATTAAAAATATGAATAGTTGCAAATATAAATGTTCTCATGGACTGGCTAAACTCAGATGTGTCTTGTAACCTTCCCCTGACCCATTTCTCCATCAGTTAAATGGCAATGATAACTTCCATGCTGGCTGTTAGGATTCTTCCAATAGTGCTTGGCATCTCTAAGTGCTGACCTGATTATCATTGACATTCTTTCTGTTAGTATTTCATGGTTACAGCTGAATTTTCTCTTTGTATTCTCTAAGAGTTTCGAACATCAAACCCACATTCAAAGAACGTGCTCCCCTGTGTCGAGAAATCTGAGAGCATACTGGTTAAACTGTCACGTGCGACTTAATTCACCTGCCCCTGCAGTGTGGCTTTGTCAATGCCACTGTATGCTAGGGATCAGTCTGTTCTCCTCAGTGGGAGAAGACACACTCATGTTCTTCTCTTCCCTGATTCCAAGTCTAGTTTCATTAATTCTTTAACTCTCAAAGAAATCCCAACACCCACTCTTGTACAAATTGCCCTCACATTTCAAAGATCCTTCATATTGAAGGTAGATTGTTTCAAAACCCATCCTCAGGCAGTCTGAGTCTCTAACCCTTACTGAGAGTTTCTAGAAGAAAAGATTGGATCTGTGGAAGGTACAGAAGGCTCTGGACAGATGACATGGTTTTGGGTGCACTGTGATTATAATAAGATAATTTAGGTGTAAGTTTTGTTTTGTTAAGAACTCATGTCAAATATATTGAGATGATGAAGGACAGAGATACCAAGAGCCTAACAATTAATGGAGCGATGACCATTGCTTTGGAAAGCAAAGGCTAGCAACCCTACCTCTGTTTTTATGATTTATTCTTGGGGCCTTAGACACAGTCTTCCTTGTGATGCGAATGTGCTAGGGAATATTATTGGGCATACTTGGGACAGTGTGGCTATGCATTGCTGAATTTGCTACACATTTGGTTACGTCTGGCTCTGAACATGCGCCTTGGCTTTCACTTCACTTAAATAATCTTGTTTACATTACATTTATGAAAGGAATAGAGAAGGACAAACAGCTAATAAAAAGTGAGTGGCGTCAGTGTGTGAGTAGTGTGCTCACCTGTTTTAATGTCCTTTAGCCTGAAGTATACCATATTTAAGCAATGTTAGTTTCTATCTAAGATACAAAGTATAGAGAGAAAAAGTGGAATTGAGTATTAAACATTTGTATGTCCTTAGTTATGAAATCACCTTGTAAATCTTCACTTAGTGATAGTCTTTTTTAAAATATATTGGGATAGTGAAGACATGTGGTTTCTTTAATAGTACCATTGATTATAATTGGTTAATAGGAATAACAATTTTGGAAGAACCGGGGGACACATAGCTTATCACCTGTAAACTTCTCTCTTTTGCCTAATTTGCTCTAAATTTTACTACTGCTGTGGACATTGGTCTATACACCAAAACCCAGGTGCAAAATAGGTAAATCAAGTGTATATTTTCTTTCCTTCATTTCCCACATTTGCATCAGTCACTGAGAGTACGGGTTCTACTTACCAAAGCCATGCTGTCTTCACTGTGGCCCACTTACCCAAAGATATTCTGATCCAAGGATAGCATCATGAGCGTAAACTGCAACCCTTGGGCCCCTACTGTACCTCATTTTTCCCATTCCGACCCTTAGACATTCATGTGCCCATAGAATCCAGAGACATTATCAGTGGAAAAGTATGAATCAAATCAGGAAACTGGCTTAAGACCCCATGGTAGACTTACTTCCCTTTAACGTCACAACTATTTATTATCTAAGAACTCAGGGATTTTCAGGGGTCCTTGATACCTCTGCACATTGTTCTATAAGACCACAACACTGTGTATAATATTTCTAAGGCAATTTTTAATTCTCCCTCCTTCTTTCATCACTGTTTAAGCAAGTTCCTCAAAGGTCAAGGGACATGTGATATCCAAACACATTGAATGCAGATGTAAGAATCCTAAAATCATCTGTTAAGCCAAACACTAAATACATGTGTAAACACAAAAAGCAATGCCATTCTTTTTTAACTGTTTTCGTTTAAATACATGTGTGTATACATACACATATATACTATAATAAATACATATATGTGTGCATATAAATGTATATATGCATTTATAACAATAGTATTTGTAAGTTTGAAGAGATGGCCATTGGGTAAAGTACTCACTGTGCAAGCATGAAGATCTGAGTTCAGATCCTCAGAAGATACATAAAAGCCAGATGCAGTGGGGATCCTCTGTAAAGCCACTGTCTGTGGGACCCCTCTGTGACCCCACTGTCTGTGGGACCCCTCTGTGATCCCACTGTCTGTGGGACCCCTCTGTGACTCCACTGTCTGTGGGACCCCTCTGTAATGCCACTGTCTGTGGGACCCCTCTGTAATGCCACTGTCTGTGGGACCCCTCTGTAATGCCACTGTCTGTGGGACCCCTCTGTAACCCGAGTGTGGAAGGGGAAGAGAATAGTAGGATCCCAAGGACTTCTTGGTCAGAAAGTCTAGTTGAATCAGTGAGCTATGGGTTCTGTGGGAAACCCTTTCTAAAACAAAAGGTGGAAAGCAATCTCGAAAGATACCTGACATTGACCTGTATCTTCTACATCTTATAATAGATGAGCTTTCATGTGCACACAAACACACATGTAATATACCACACATACAAACATTTATATACACCCTGATATTTGTAATGAGCTTAGCATTTGTTTTTAGGTAAATTTACATTTTTTTGTTTTGTTTTGTTTCAAGACAGGGTTTCTCTGTGTAGTTTTGGTGCCTGTCCTGGACCTCATTCTGTAGCTCTGTAGACAAGGCTGGTCTCGAACTCACAGAGATCCGCTTGGCTCTGCCTCCTGAGTGCTGGGATTAAAGGCGTGTGCCACCACTGCCTGGCCATAAATTAATATTTTAAGATTTTCTTTTTAATATTCTAGCTTGATAAACATTGGTAGATACTTGGAATCTTTGGTACTATTCTGGAGTATAAAGACAGCAGAACTGTCCCAAAGCAGATGCATAGGTAAACTGGTGCATCCATACTGGGACACTACTTGGCAATTAAGCATAATGAACTGCTTGAAACCTGCCGCAGATTGCCAGATCTCAAGTATTTTAAGCTTTTAAAGGAAGTAATTCATTTACGTGGGTACTAGTGATTTTTCTGTTATAAATTGCCATAGGTAAAGGCAACTCATGGAAGAAAGTGTTCATTTTCACTTACAGTTCCAGAGGACAGTCCACATTGGTGACGAAGGCAGAGCCTTAAAACTGGAGCAGAAAGCTGACTAAACACAGTTTGTCACACAGGAAGAGTAAACTGAAATGGGGCAAGGCTATAAACTCTCAAAGCCCACATCCAGTAGCATGTTTCCTCCTGCAAGACTACGGGTCATAGAAGTTACCTCCTTCCCCAAACAGTGCCAGTAACATGGAACGGAGTTTTGAAATGCATGAAGAGCCTCCAGAAGCATTTCTTATTCAAGCCATCACACATAGAATTCTCAACACGAGAAAACAGCTGAAGGGTGAATAGGGGCTCCTTCGTGGTGATGTAACAGCATTGTGATGCGCTTACCCACATTTATACATGAGAGACAACTTCTGCATATATGGACCAGAAACAACAAAGCAAAACCCAAAAAACCACCCACCACAAACAATGAAATTTGAATAAGGGCTGTGTGTGAGTTAATAGTCCCCACCATTCTCAGTTCCCTTGTTTTAAAATGTGCTATGGCTACGTAAAGAATTACAGTTGAGAGAAGGGAACACCATGTTGTGTAATACATGTATTATAAATTATATATCACATGTTAAAATGATACAAGTGCTTCATAATTAGTTGATGATTAGAAAATAAAATTCAGTTACATGTAAACTACAGAGGCCTGGAGAAGGGCCATTGGTTAAAGTATCTGATGTGTAAACACGAGAGCCTGAGTTCAGATCCCCAGAACTCACATAAAGACAGGCATGAGGGTGTAACCCCACATCTAGGAAGTAGGAGACAGGCGGGTTGTTAGGGCTTGCTGACCAGCCTGTCCAGTGGAAATGATGAGGTCCAGGGTTAGTGGCAGACACTGCCTCAAAACATATAGTGGACAGTGATTGAGGAAGACACTAAGTGTTGATTTCTGGTCTCCACAATGTATGCACAGATACACACCAATACATAATACAACTACAAAGAACAAACATAATACACTACAAAGGCACAAATACAAAGAAGGGAAAAGTGTGTGTGTGTGTGTGTGTGTGTGTGTGAGAGAGAGAGAGAGAGAGAGAGAGAGAGAGAGAGAGAGAGAGAGAGGGAGAGAAAGAGAGACAGAGACAGAGACAGAGACAGAGACGGACAGAGAGAGAATATCAGGTTTTATAAACTAATACAAAGGCTGAGGGGAATAGAAAGGATCCCTAAGCAAATCTGACACCTACCTGGATTTCCTTTCTCTCCTTAGTCTTCCTTACATTTTACTGCACTTTATAAACTGGATTCCAAACCTTTGTTCCATCCCTTCTTTTTCCTAAAACATGTGACCCCAGACCTCTTCCAGCTCAATTCTGTCCATCATTTAGTTGTAAGATGAATTGCTAAACGGTCTTATTAATATAAAAAAAAAACGGAGCCAGATATTGGGGTGAAAACTGAGAGATCAGAGAAATAGAACAAGCCACAGCCAACCTCATCTCACCAACCCCTCAGCCTCCAGAGAGAGCTACTCAGCCGTATATATCCTTCTGTCCCCTGCCATCTTACTTCCTCTCTCCGCCAGCTACATCACTTCCTCTTTTTGCCCACCTCTATCACTCCCTGTATGTCTGCCAGACCTCTATGGTCAACTAGTACTGGAATTTAAGGCATGTGTCACCACGTCTGGCTCTGTTCCCAGTGTGACCTTGAACTCACAGAGATCCAAATGAATCTCTGCCTCCCAAATCCTAGGATTAAAGGCATGTGCTACCACTGCCTGACCTCTATGTTTAATATAGTGGCTAGCTTTTTCCTCTGATCCCAAGATAAGCTTTATTGGGGTACACAAATAAAATATCACCACATTTAGTCTCAGTTTAAACAGATTTCCTTGGAGTTGACTGTAACTCGAATTTCTAAATAGTATTATAATAAAAAAAAACCCCAGAGCCAGATATTGGGGTAAATGCTGAAAGATCAGAGAGACAAAGGAACAAACCACTGCCAACTCCACGAATCCTCTCACTGAATGTCTCTGAGTCCTCAGCCGAAAGAGCCTCCAGCCAAAAAGTTTCAGCCTAGAAGGGTTTTAGTCAAAACTCTTCTAGTTCCTGTCTCCTCATGCCTTATATCCCTTTCTCCACCCTGCTATTTCACTTCCTTCCTAGTGCTGGGATTAACGGTGTGTGACTCTCAAGTATTTGGATTAAAGGTGTATGCCACCACTGCCTGGCTCTGTTTCTCTCCTAGACTGAGTCAATCTCATGTAGTCTAGGGTGGCTTTGAACTC
>CABHPP010125965.1:24024-38957 GCA_902168425.1 Peromyscus attwateri | reverse complement strand
AGAGAGAGAGAGAGAGAGAGAGAGAGAGAGAGAAAAAAAAAGACAAATTTTTTTTTTTTGTGGGGGGGGGGGTTGAGACAGGGTTTCTCTGTGTAGCTTTGCGCCTGTCCTGGAACTCGTTCTGTAGCCCAGGCTAGCCTCGAACTCACAGGGATCCGCCTGGCTCTGCCTCCCGAGTGCTGGGATTAAAGGCATGCGCCACCACCACCCAGCTGTAAAGACAGTTCTTGATCATTACACAGGAAGAGGCTCCCCGACCCCAGTCTTATCAAAACTCCAGCCTCCACCAGCTCAATTTCAATACTGCCAGATGTAACTGCTACAGTCTCTTTGCTGGTAGCTATTTTGAAATTCTAAGGAGTTTTCATGTTTGCTTTGAGCAAAGGACTCCCCTCTTCTTCATCATCCCCTAGCTCCCATCTACAAACATGTGCTACATAAAACCACCTTCTTCATCATTAGGGCTGTTCTAGAACTGCTCCTCTATTCTCTCTCAAGCACATTCATATTCAGGTGAACATTTGGTAAAAGCCATAATTAACACGAAGTGACAAGAGTAGGAAAGGCCACAGTACTCTTGGAAAGTACTTCTTAATCAAATTTCACAGTAAACTAGTAGCACTGTGGTTTGGGAGAGGAAGTGAATACATGTTTTCTGGTTACTTCTAATTGTGGCTCCTACCATTTCCCTCTCCAGTTGGAATGATAGTTCATTTTTACCCTGATTCTAGCCTGTGAAAGATACTAGTTGATGGAAATAAATCCTAGTTGTGTGTGAACAAACTCTGTGTTACCTAGTGTCATTCCTAAAAAGCATTTACTCTGGGGACTTAGTATGGGATGATGCTGGGGTACAGAAATGAGTTAAATGTAGCTCCTGCCAAACTGCTTCCTATATTGTCCCGCTGTGAATACATACAGACTAGACATAGCACTGTAAAATTTCTGCAAGGATCAAAATATTCTATATTTGTGTTGTCTGATTGACAGTCACCTGCAGTGTGTACCTCTTTAGTACATGGAATATGGAAATGAGATTCAGAGACTGAAAGTTAATTTATTTCATTTCAGTTAATTTAAATAGGTACATATGGCTAATGGCTACTGTATTGGAAAGCAGATCTAGAAGTTCAAATCAGTGGAGAGTAAGATATATAAGTCATTACAAATGTGACAGGAATGTGATAGAAAAAATACTTTGGGTTTTCTCTAGGATTAGTCAGCTATATCAGGGGTAAGAGGAAGAAACAATTATAATCACTTCTCAGAGTTGGGAGCTTTAATAAAAATGTTAGCTTTGGGGCTGGAGAGATGGCTCAGTGGTCAAGAGCACCGGCTGCTCTTCCAAAGGACCTGGGTTCAATTCCCAGCACCCACATGGCAGCTCACAACTGTTTGTAACTCCAGTTCTAAGGGCTTCTACACCCTCACACAGACATGCAGGCAAAACACCAATGCACATAAAAATTGTTAGTTTTATGAGCCTTAAAAGATGAGTGAATAGGGGCTGGAGAGATGGCTCAGGGGTTAAGAGCACTGACTGCTCTTCCAGAGGTCCTGAGTTCAATTCCCACAACCACATGGTGGCTCACAACCATCTGTAATGGGATCTGGTGCCCTCTTCTGCCCTGCAGTCATACATGCTGTATACATAATAAATAAATAAATCTTAAAAAAAAAGTTTAAGGGCTGGAGAGATGGCTCAGAGGTTAAGAGCACTGACTGCTCTTCCAGAGGTCCTGATTTCAATTCCCAGCACCCACATGGTGGCTCACAACCATCTGCAATGAGATCTGGTGCCCTCTTCTGGCCTGCAGTCATACATGCTGTATACATAATAAATAAATAAATCTTTAAAAACAAAAACAAAAAAAAAAAAAAAGATGAGTGAGTATAATTGGCTGTCATATATGCGTCTTAAAGAGTTGTATTTCTGCCAGGCATGGTGTTGCATGCCTTTAATCTCAGCACTTGGGAGGCTCGGCAGTTGTATCTCTGTGAGTTCAAGGCCAGCCTGGTCTACAGAGAGAGTTCCAGGGCAGCCAGGGCTACACAGATAAACGCTGTATCAAAAACAAAAACAAAAAACCAATCAAACAAAAAAGAGCTGTATTTCTTAGGGGGCGTGATGACCATACTTGTAATTCTAGTGCTTGTGAGGTGGAGTCAGAAGGGTCAGAAGTTCAAGGATATTGTCCTCAGTTACATAATGATTTTGAGGCCACTGGGAGCACAAGATCCTATCTCAAAACAAGCACCCCCTCCCATAAAAAAGAACAAACACCAGGGAGAAAGACAGCTCAGTAGTTAAGAACATATATTGCAGAGGAGTTGGATTCCCAGCACCAACATCAGGCAGCTCATGACTGCCTATAATGCTAGCTCCAGGGAGACCCAATGCTTCTGGCCTTGGCAGACACCCACACATGTATTTATACTTACACACAGGCACACATACAGAGTTAAAAATAATAAAAGTAAATCTTAACACAAAAATTAAGAGTTGTAGGCCGGACGGTGGTGACGCACGCCTTTAATCCCAGCACTCAGGAGGCAGAGCCAGGCGGATCTCTGTGAGTTCGAGGCCAGCCTGGGCTACAGAGTGAGTTCCAGGAAAGGCGCAAAGCTGCACAGAGAAACCCTGCCTCAAAAAACAAAACAAAACAAAAATGAAGAGTTCTATTTCTTCTTACTGCATTTATAGGTTACTTTTTTTTTTTTTGCGAATCAAGATATAATAAAAACCTACTTCTCAAACTTCATTGTTTATCATAATATAATCTTATCTTTGATTTAGAAGGAAACAGGAATTTGTAAGTTTTCTGATTACTATTATTAGAATATTAAAACTGAGGTACATAGTGAGACTCTGTCTCAAACACAAAACAAAACAAAAAACCCCAAAAAACAAAGAATTCTGTTTTTGTTACTAATAATGGATATTAGTAATGAATAATAGGCAGGACTTTTTATTTTATTATTGCTTAAATAATATTTATTTCATATATTTGTGTGTGTGTGCGCACGCACACGCAGGACAGCTTTTAGGGGTTAATTCTCTCCTTCCACCATCATATGTGCCCACCCCCAATAAATAAACGTAATACAAATTTTTTTAAAACTTGCTCTAAACAAAAACAAAAAGTGCTTGCTGGTGTCAGATTTTGTGCCCTAGACATTTGTACATTATATTTCAACTTAAGAGCTCATAATCAGATGATTGCCTTTTAGAAGGTGAGTTTTTTAACTCTTTTCTACTTTTTATTTTCTGATAGATCAGGGCCATTTAACCCACACGATAGGGATGAAGACCTTGGTAAGTAGTGCTGACCATTCATTTTAAATTCTTCCTAGTTTCTGTCTGATGACCTGAACTCCTTTCTTCTGTAATCAGTGCTTGTTTTTCATACATTACATCACCAGCTAGAGAACTCTTGCTTGTCCTATAGCTTTCCAAAGTATCAGAATCACGGTAAAAATGAACTATCATTCCACCTGGGGAGGGAAATGGTAGGAGCAACATTAGAAGTAACCAGAAAACATGTATTCAGTTCCTCTCCCAAACCAAAGTGCTACTAGTTACTGTGAAATTTGATTAAGAAGGTAGCTTATTTGTTGTTTTAGGTTTTGTATATAATTCAATTATAAGTGATTCTGAAAGGAATTTTTCAGATATTTGAACAAAATCACAACTCAGAGTTGAGCATGGTAGCTCACACCTGTAGTCCCAACATTTGGGAAGTGGAGGCAGAAGGATCAGGAGTTCAAGGCCAGCCTCAGCTAAACAAATAAAAAGGGTGAGAGATGAAGAAGAAATGGGAAGTTGTCACAAATGGAGACAGTGTCGTGGCTGAAGGTTTAAGGACATGATCTGGACAGTAAGTGGCAATTAGTTTAAAGTGGCTGGAACAACATATAAGAAAGGCTTAGGTTCTAGGACCAGTGAGGCAGACAGAGCCTGAATTATGCAAGAAATTCGCAAGGTAAACTAAGGGGTGTAAATTTTATCTTCCAAATTACAAAAGAATTCTCAGAAAAATCTGCAGCAGGGAAAAGGGGTGAAATATGTACTTAACAAAGCTCAGAGAAAAGCAATAAAGAAGGTATACTTGGGAGAAGTGAGATGACAGGTAAGTAGGTCAGTCAGGAAGTTGCTGAAAAAAAGGAAAGGGACAGGGCCTATCTGATGCAGTTTTCAACACAGTCTACTTTAAATGAGTCTTTCTCTATGTCTCTCAAAGCTATAATACCACCATTTAATTAGAAAACACAACTACAAAACCAACTGTTAAAGTCAATTCCATAAACTAAAAATTTAACTGCATTCCTTTGTTCTACAGCCATTCCAAATTCCTAACAAAAACAGCTCACTTTTCTTCTTCCACGGCACACAATTTTAGAAAAGCAATTCATCCAGATGAGCACATCTGTGCAGTGTACAACAAGTGTAAACAATTTAACAGGCATTTAATGAAACATTTCCTATTCTTTATTGGGGAACATCCTAACATGGCAACATCAGGTTGCAAATTGACATTTTTAAATTAGGGTTTGTTTTTTTTTTAATATGAACATGCCAATTTTAAATCCCATCTGGCTACATGCAGCTGCCATGAATGAATTTCCAATTATGCACATGGCTGAAGCATTCAGAACTGCCATGTGCCATCAACACCAACAGTATGAATCCAGAAGCCCTTATACACTCATGCTAATAGAAGAGGATTTCTTAGTCTGATCTAGAAAAGAAGGGACATACAAGTAAATGAAAAGATAGATTTCATATTTTTAAATACATGAATCTCACGTTCACTGTCTCTTCTTTGAAGGGCAGGAGCTGGCTTATCTTGCACAGTTCTTTATAGTTTACCAAGTTTGCCTATCTCTAATATCCTCCTGGCCTTACACCCAACAAAAACCTAAAAGGTAAAGCTAAAACTGGCTTCAATTCCAACACTGGGTGTTGTGGCACATGCCTGTAATCTCAAGACTCCGGAGGTTGAAGCAGAAAATCCTGTGAACCAAGGTTAAATAACAAGACCCTGTCTCAAAAACAATAAATAAATAAACAAGCAAACAAACAAACATGAACTGGGCACATAGTTCAGTGGTAAAACACTTACCTGACATGCCAGAGGTCACAAATTTAATTTCCAGCACAGCCAATCAATCAAGTAAGTTCTAACTCAATCTTTCACAAATGTGTATGAACAGGGGCAAATTTCTTTATCTCTTTCAGGCTGTATTTCCTCAAGTATAAAATGGTAATACTAACCTAGGAGAGCTTTGGTATGGATGAGAGAAAATGTACATAAAGCAGCTATAGATGTGAATGGTTCCTACAGTTGTTTGATAAAAGGTAACTATTTTAATATTTCCTTTGTATCCAAATATGATTTGTACTTAGAAATTATGTATCTAAAGATTAAAATTTTATTGCAGTCCAGTATAACCCACTACTGCTTTAAAGCCAGTATTCAGCAAGCAGAGGCAGATGGATCTTTCCAAGTTCCAGGCCAGCCTGGTCTACACAGCAAATTGCAGGTCAGCCAGGGCTACATAGTGAGGCCCTGCCTTTAAAAAAAAAATCTTATTTTAGGGATGGAATGAATTAATCAGATGAAGGACTTAGAGCAGTGCCTCACACATAATCGTCAATCATTACCTGTTTACAGTTGTTACTATTATCACAACATACTTCATTAAGTCACAAATAACTATGCACATATATTTACACATATATGCATATATTTGCATTACACACACACACACACACACACACACACACACACACACACACACAAACAGAGAGAGAAAAAAAGACAGAGAGAGAGAGAAAGGGTTTTAATACATAACCCAGGCTGGCAGGCAACTCATTATGTTCTAAAGTTGGCCTCAAACTCACAATCCTTCTGCCTTAGCCTCATGTATGGAGTCTTAGGATTACAAAATGCACCCCTGAGCCTGCCCTAAATGCAATCTATAGTTGCCCTCTTCCGCTGTGGGATGTCTTTCTGTATGCTGTGAATATGGGTTGCTCCTATTGGCTAATAAATAAAGCTGTTTTGGCCTATGGCAAGAAAGCTTACAGCCAGGCGGGAAATCCAAGAGAGATAGAGAAGAAAGGCAGAATGAGAGGGAAATGTGATCCAGCCACCCAAGAAGGAAGATGTGAAAGTGTCGGTAAGCCATGAAGCCATGTGGCAAGACACAGATTAACAGAAATGGGTTGAATTAGGTTGAAAGAGCTAGCTAATATAAGCCAGAGCCATAGGCTATATGGTTTGTAATTAATATAAGCCTCTGTATAATTATTTTATAATCAGTTGCAGGACCATGGGTGGGAGAGATTTGTCCGGACCTTGGGGCTGGGTAGGACACAGGAAAACTTCTGACTACACTCTTCCTCCTCATGTAGTAGTTATGAAATCTTACACATGTACTCAAGTAAGTATCCACTCACCAAGTAAATAATTAATGGATGAAAGACTGAATAAGTAAAGATATCACAGAGGCTGGAAGCTGAAGAAAGTGTGGAAAGATATCCCAAACAGAGACAAAAAGATAATTAAAAATATAGGAACATAGCCAGGATGTAGTGGTGGCGCACGCCTTTAATCCCAGCACTTGGGAGGCAGAGGCAGGTGGATCTTTGTGAGTTCGAGGCCAGCCTGGGCTACAGAGAGAGTTCCAGGAAAGACACAAAGCTACACAGAGAAACCCTGTCTCAAAAAACCAAAAATAGCTCAAAATGATCAAATATCTAAATATAAGAACTAAAACCAGCTGGGCAGTGGTGGCACACGCCTTTAACCCCAGCACTCGGAAGGTAGAAGCAGGTGGATCCCTGAGTTTGAGGCCACTATGGTCTACAAAGTGAATTCCAGGACAGCCAAGGTTAAACAAAGAGACCCTATCTTGAAAAACAAAAACAAAAAAATTAGCTAAAACCATAAAAGTATCTACGAAAACCATCAAAGTGCCTTAAGGAAATACAGTAGTAAATGTTCTTGAGTTGAACTGGGAAATGGATTCTTATATATGACAACCATACTAGTATCTGATTAATGAAGAAGGCTCTGGGTTAGATGCCTAGCAACACCCACCCCAAAAAGGAACAAACCAAAGATACACGCACTAACCTAGATGAATGTCTCAAGGTCATTACGCTTATTTAGTAAGGTCAATCTCAAAAGATAATAAATTACATGATTCCATTTATGTATCATTCTCAAAATGACAAAATTATACAGATAAAAAAATATACATGTTGTTAGTTGTCAGGGGATAAGGACAGAGTGGGATGAGAAGGACGGAAGGTATGTCTATAAGTATAATGATGTAGTACAAGGGAGTTTCCTTGTGGTAAGAGAACATGTGTCAGTATCTTTTGTTTGTTTGTTTTGTTTTGTTTTTGTTTTTCAAGACAGAGTTTCTCTGTGTAACAGCCCTGGTTGTCCTGGAACTCACTTTGTAGATGTGGCTGCCCTTGAACTCACAAAAATCTGCCTGCCTCTGCTTCCCATGTGCTGAAATAAAAGGTGTGTGCCACCACTCCTAGCTCCTCATGTTGGTATCTTTAATTGCAGTAGTGATTACACCAATCTGTACATGGGATAAAGCTATAAAGAACTATACACGTATATACACACTACTACACAGAAAATGGTTAAAAAAGAATGAAGTCCATAGTCCATTAATAGTATCACTGGTGTTACATATCTAGTTTAGTATTTCTTCATTATGAGGTCACCATGGAGAAAAGCTAGGAGAAAAGAATAGAAAGGGCTCTGTGTACTGTTTTTTCAAGTGCTGAGAATTGAACCCAGGCCCTTGTATAGGTTAGGCAGGAACTCCACCACTAACCTATATCCCAGCCTTTCTATGTACTAATCAATGCAATTTCCTTTGAATCTATAGTGGTTTAAAAATAAGAAGATTTTCTTTAAAAAGTAATACAATTCAGCCAAGATCTGAGTATCAACAATATGTTAAACACTGTGCAAATGTTACACATTCAACAATTAAATGTTACTCACTGAACACACACACACACACACACACACACACAGAGAGCGAGAGAGAGAGCGAGAGCGAGAGAGAGAGAGAGAGAGAGAGAGAGAGAGAGAGAGAGAATATGAAAGTTTTTAAATTTTGAATATCCCTAACTTAATTATTTTAAAAATTAAGATACTTTTTGTTAAGGCTAATCTGTTAACTATTTTCTCTAACACAAGAATCATTACCTAAATTTATTACTAAAACAATTAGGTGCATATATACCTAAGCATATGAACTATAGCTGGTCTTATATAGACTGTGTGTATGTGGTAGATATATAGACTGATCTAGCTAAGGCAATGATGTCACTTCAGCTTTTCTTACATTCAGGCTGCCTCTTTCTACTATGCTATATATGAAAAGGTTGGGAGCTCAGAGAGAAAAGTAGCAACCACATTAAGTTAGATGAAATCCACATTAGACTGGGAATATAGCACAGTGGTAGAATGCTTGCATAGTATTCAATGCACAAGGCCTAGGGTTTGGTCCTCAAAACAAAAGAAAAAAAATTAACTGAGACCACATCAAGTTAAAAAAAAAAAAAAAAGGTCAAAGAAAAAAGTAGCACTAACCCAACACTTCCATAACAAGATTATGCTGAGACAGCAGGATATACCAAAGGGAGGTACGGTATGGAGTCTGTGTTTATGTCCATAACCTTTTCTAACTGTACAGCTTTGTGCAAGTCATCTGTTCTAGTTAGACTTCTACTGTTGTGATAAATAGCATGACAAAAATAACTTGGGGAGGAAAGGGTTTATTTGGATTATAGTTTACAGTCCATCACTGAGAGAAGTCAGGGCACAAATTCAAAGCAGAAACCTCAGAGGAGTGCTACTGCTTACTGGCTTGCTTTCCATAATAACTCAGCCTTCTTTCTTTTATTTGTTTGTTTGTTTATATTTGTTTATTATTTATCTATTTATTTATTCTACAGCCCAACTGTAGCTGGAGAGTTTTCTCTCCAGGTCCTGCCAATCCCCGGCAGTCCGACAGCCCACTTATAAAATAAACACACAGACACTTATATTATTTAAACTGTTTGGCCTAATGGCTCAGGCTTCTAGCTATCTAGTTCTTACATCTTAAATTAATCCATTTCTATAAATCTATACCTTGCCACATGGCTCGTGGCTTACCAGCATCTTCACATGCTGCTTGTCATGGTGGCGGCTGGCAGTGTCTCCCTCCGCCTTCCTGTTCTCTCAAGTCTCCTCTCTGTTAGTCCCGCCTATACTTCCTGCCTGGCTAGTGGCCAATCAGTGTTTTATTTATTGACCAATCAGAGCAACACATTTGACATACAGACCATCCCACAGCACCCGACCACCTTCTTTCTTATATGACCAGGACCAGGTGGTACCACTCCCATGGCTGGGCCCTCCCACATCAATCTTAAACAAGAAAATGCCCCACAGGTGTGCCTATGGGCCAATTTTATGGAGGCATTTTCTCAACTTAGGTTCTTCTTCCCAGATGACTCTGTCAAGCGGACAAAAAAACTAACCAGTCCATCACTTTTCTAACCTGAAGTTTCCTCACCTGTAAAATGCAGAACATGATTATAATGCCTTTCTTAGAACTATAATAGAAATTAAAACAAAGGAAAGCAGTTGGCCAAACTGTAAAACATTCCTTAACTCTTTAAAGAGAGATGTTTCAGAAATTTGAGTCTACTTTTAGACACTGCAGTATTCTCAATGCTCCAAAACAGAGACTCTTTTTTTCTTTTTTTCTTTTTCTTTTTTTTTTTTGGACCTGAAACAATCAAAACTGTTCCCTGAGAAGGCTTATAAAAACAATACCACATTAAACATTGGTGATTTGTTTTAAAGCTGGTATGCAATTAAGAGGATTCCACTGTTTCACCATGCTCCTGTGGCACCCAATTAAGTAATAACATGAGCGAGGAGCTCTTAATTATGGAGGGAAACTTCCACAAGCCAGTGACAGGTGTGCTGGGCTCAAGCTGAGGTCAAAATAGTTGACTACAGCATTAATTCCTCCTTTTCCTCCCATTCTCAAGACACTTTACTTTGCATGTAATTAGTTGAAATGTAAACCAGACCATATGACTGTTGTATTTCAACCTTTATTACCTTTTATCATGTTAACTTCCATCAATTTAGTATTAAAGGATTAACACCAAAACAGATGGTTTAAACCCACAGTAAGTGAGCTTCAGTGATTAAAAATTATAATGGCCAGACTAAATTTACACTCATCACTGAGATGTTACCAGTTTCCCTAAACAGTGCCTACTATAAACAGAAATTATCCCTTTTTTCATGTTCATGTACTTTGTAAATAACCTTGAAAATAAAACCATCTTCAAGGGGATGTCTTTTTTTTTTCTAATTTGTCTACCTTTCACCCAAAATTTAAAACAAAGTTTTGTCTCTTAAAGTAATTGTGAAAATAAACCACACATTCAACAATTCTTTATTTTCTAAATTATAGGCAAGTTTTAGCAGTATTTGAGTAAAAGGACAAAGTATATTCCCCCAAATCAAAATCAGAAAAATAATTTCCCCACAGTTTGATTACCCTAAGGTCAAAATCAGACTTTTTTCAAAGAGATGGACTCTCACAGATGTTGATGAAACTATTCTTAGTAAATACAAATACATGACAAGAGTTAGTGATGCCACAAAAGTGCCCACTGGCTCAAAAAGTCATCTTCAAACATCTTCTTGACTGCCAAAGAAAAAACCTCCTGAAAGGTCAGATGTCCAAATTTGGTTTTGGGAGAAACTCTTGAAAGTATGTACATACTGAACACAGAATGAGTCATTATGATAAGAAACACTCAGGATTGGGATTCAAGTACCAGTCTGTCACACTCCACTCTCTATCAGAGAACTGAGTGCTGATGATAAAAAGGCACATATTAACAATACAGTGCAACAAGTATTACCAATGGCAAGTATGAACACAGAAGCATGAAGAGAAACAGCAAACCTTACCTGAAAAGAGAGCAACAGCTTGACTGAGGAAGTAAGGCCTAGCTGAGAGGAACAGGGGTCATTTGAACAGAAACAAAGACATGAGTAAAGATTTGGCAATGGAAAAGCAAACGGTGAATACCAGGGACTGCAAGTGACTTGGCAGGCTTAGGCTGGAGAGGGGTGATCTTGGCAGCCAAGGAAAAATGGAAGCTTCTGTTCAGACAAGAGATACTGAAGAGTGAGCAAGAGCTGTGGGGATAGAGAAAGGCACAGATTTGAGAAATGTTAAGGTGATAATATCTGGCCAGCTTAGCAAAGGAGGATAGGAAGATAACAAACCCCAAACTCTTGGCTTGGGTGAGAAAACAAGTGTCTCACTGAGATAAGAAACATGAAGAGAAGGTTTAGAGAAGAAGATACAAAGTTTAGATTTAAGATATCCTTGTGACTTTAAACCAGTCGTTTAATACTTCAAATCCAGTTTCTCAGTTGACAAAACGGTTATTACATCTACTTCAACGGTTCTGGTGAGAATTAAATACAATAATGAAAGGAAGAAGAGTTACAAAATCATTGCCTGTTAGCAATGACTCAGGAAGACTGCTAATACTATCCATTTTTCCTCACTAAGTAGACACTCCCCCACCCTCACTCTCTGCCAAGATTTAACTGGGCACAAGCAACTCTGCCAGAAACTACATTCTCTAGTAGTATTTACAACTAAGTATGTCACAATTCTAAATATAATGAATGAAATGCCAGAAAAACTGAAGAACATACTTTCTGGCTCTTTTAGGGGGAAGAGGTCCTAGAAATTGAACCCAAATACTAATGGATGTTAACCACGTTTTCTACCAATTAGCTACACTACGAGTTCTTCACTCCCTTTTCTTAGAGAACTTTATGCACCCCTCTCTGTTCCCTTCCCACAAACTAGAAGGTGAATGTGTTAATAAGTTGCCTGTGAACATGCAAACAAAAGCAATGGGAAAGAAGGATGGAGGTTCCCCTGGATGGTTTCAAGGAGCAGAACCTCTGACTATTTTGGTAACAAAAATGCTACTTCTGAGTGTTATATAAAAGATAAATTTCTACATTTTCTTAGCCACTAAATATTGGGTCTCTGTTTCAGCAGTTACCCTGAACTCTTAACTATATATATAACATCAATGCTTATAAAATCTGCAAAGAGGGCTGGTGTAGAATATTATTTTACGGTGTGTTACTTTTGTTTATGTTGCATTTGTTTAACTCTGTGAAGCTGTATTACTGTGCCTGTCTAAAACACCTGATGGTCTAATAAAGTGCTGAACGGCCAATAACAGGGCAGGAGAGAGAGACAGGCGGGGCTGGCAGGCAGAAAGAATATATAGAAGGAGAAATCTGGAACAGGAGGGAGGAGGAGCCAGAGAAGGACTCCAGGGCCCAGCCACCCAGCTACACAGCAAGTCATGGAATAAGAGTAAGATTTACAGAAGAGACTGGGAAAAGACCAGAGGCAAAAGATGGATGGGATAATTTAAGTTAAGAAAAGCTGGCAAGAAAGAAGCCAAGCTAAGGCCGGGCATTAATAAGTAATAATAAGTCTCCATGTGTGATTTATTTGGGAGCTGGGTGGCAGACCCCCAAAAGAGAAAAAGAGCAAAAACAACCAACAACAGGCTGGTAAGATGGCTCAGAGTCTTCAGAACCCAGGTAAAGGTGGGAAGAGAGAACCAACTCCATAAAGTTTTCTTTGTCCTCCACGGGAGCATCATGGCATGCCTGCCCACACCCACACACATGTGCACACATGCACGTGGACACACACACAATTTAAATTTAAAATCTGTTAAGAAAAATAACCAAGACATGTTTCAGAGCCCTAAAAATCTACTAGCTATTCATAGTGCATTCAGGATTAAGGAGAAAAGCATTCATGAGTATATGAGCACACATGCATGCACACAATATCTTCTTAAGGATTCAAAGCTCTGAGTCGGGCATGGTGATGATGCCTTTAATTCCAGCGCTTGGGAGACAGATCTCTGTGAATTCTAGGCCAGCATAATCTACATAGAAAGTCCCAAGCCAGCCAGGTGTACAGAAGGAGGCCCTGGCTCAAACTACAAAACAAAACAGCAAAACACCATCAACAACAACAAAAAAGCCAACTAACTTTTATAAGATCTTGTAAAAAACAGATTACTTAATGACAAATCTACAACTAGGAACAACAAAAACTGCTGACAGTCTTAGATGAGGGATAACTTACCTGAACATAAAATAAGGGCTTAAAATTTTTCAAATTTTTTAAAAAGAGTGCTAAACAAGCCAGCTGGACTAGCAAGTAGCTGGGCTCTGACATGACTGTATTCAGATGTGAAAGTACCTAGAAGCTAAATCAGTACAACTGGCTTCTACTCAAGAATGAGGAAGATGACTCTTCATGGAACTAGCCCCTTGATCTGTTTAATTCTGTTGAGATGTTCTAATTAAAGCTCACATTTTTCTCTTTTTTTAAATAAAGGGATATGATATATATATCTGCAAGACAGATAACCCAAAGCACTTGAGCCTGAGGTTTTAACTATGTGACATCACCTTGGGGCATTTGCTACAGTTGACATCACCAAAGTGAGCAAATAATTTCCAAAGGAAAAAGAGTAAATTATGATAAATATAAGGAAACCTAGATTCTAATCCCAGGTTCTTCAGTTTTAAACTGTATGACCTTGAACAGATGGATACTTGTCTGGGTTTCTGTCCTTGTCTGTACTATAAGAGCAGTGAAACATGATAATTTTTTTCAGTTCTATGAAATTCCAAAGTTTGTAAAATTTTTCATACAATTAAAATCTTCTAAGGCCAAGGAGAGTGGCACACACCTTTAATCCTAGTACTTAGAAGGCAGAGGTAGGAGGACTCCCACAAATTTGAGGCTATCCTGGTCTACATGTGAGCTCTTGGCCAGTCAGGGCCATACAACAAAACTTTGTTTCAAAAAATTGACATAAATTTGAGCCAACACTGAACACGTGAAAGCAAGAAAACTGGCTTCACCCCTCAGTCATCACTGCAAGAGGTAAATTAGCCTGGACAATGCTGGAGAGCTCAACTGGTGGAGAGGACAGAGAACTGGTGGGCAGACCAACCCTGCAGCTGCCCAGAACCAGAACCAGGGTTATGAATTGGCCTGCCCCAACATCCACCCCATCTATGATCTGCTGGAGCACTGAAGGGCCCTGACCTGAAGACCCAAAGCTGCAGGATCTCTACAACACAGGGCAACAACAGGATATCCAAGAGTCCCAGTGAGGGCCCAGCATTGATAGTCACTGGCCTCGAACCAGACCAATGACTCTACAATGAACACTTGCAAGTAAAGATATATGGACAAAGGGTTTACTGCATGACTCACTGTGTCACACTGCAGCTTCCATGATGAGATTTTTAATTTTCTCTTTTTTAAATTGTATTTATTTTTTTCCCTTTTTTATCTTTTGTTTCATTTTGGGGGGTTGCAGGGGCAGAGGGTGGGTGCGAAGGGACAGGGAAATGAATGGGATCAAGACACATGATGCAAAAGACACAGAATAAATAAAAAGAAAGTAAAAACATTAACATAAATTTAAATTTTTTCTTTTTTTCTTTTTTTAAGATTTATTTATTTATTATGTATATAGTGTTCTGCTTGCATGTATCCCTTCAGGCCAGAAGAGAGAGCCAGATCTCATTACAGATGGTTGTGAGCCACCATGTGGTTGCTGGGAATTGAACTCAGGACCTCTGGAAGAACAGCCTATGCTCTTAACCTCTGAGCCATCTCTCCAGCCTTCAAACTCACAGTTATCCTTTAGTCTCAACACCTGCATGCTGAAATCACAGGCATAAGTAAAACCTAAAGTAACATAAAAATTCTTATAAAGAAAGAATTATGCTGGG
>CABHPP010125965.1:10568-23924 GCA_902168425.1 Peromyscus attwateri | reverse complement strand
TCACATTCATTCAAATGGAGCCTGGGAAAACTCATTTCTTTAATCACTCTACTTCCTTCATACAATGAGTATAAAGACAACGAGTAAAAGAAAGAAATCTAAATGTGCTCTCATAACCATATAAAATGTAGACTTGTAAACTGCCCTGAAGTCAATTGTTAGGCCATCCTAATACTCAATAAAGGAGGCAGTAATCGACAACATAATAATGCAGTCACATTTAATAAAGAAAAAAATGACACTGAAAGAAAAATAAATAAAACTGGTGTACATGTAATAAAGTCCAAAGCCAGAAGCCCCTCTTCAGACAGGAAAATCCTTAACCAATATATTAGAGCATTCAGAAACATAAATAATTAAACATGATGAAAATCTGGGTTGATATCCCACTAAGGAAAAGCATCATCTGCATTACCAAAATACTGTAAACAGAATCCATTTTCAGGAAGCAATAACCTGGATATGACTGCATAAAATTAAGCTTTCTAATCTTCGAAAACAGATGTCCCAATTGCCAACCACCTGCACCTTTTTTTTTTTTTATGTAATATGCCAACATGTCTCACCTGAGAACTACCACTGGAATCATGTGTAGTAACTTCACTTCTGTACATGGTCCTAAAGGACTTAAAACTGGGGTTTCAACTTAAGTCTCCTCATTAGACATACTAGTTGTTAACTCCATCCTTCTCTACTCCATACATTACCTAGTATCTGAAGGTCTTCTAAACAGGGAACCTCCTCCTTCCTTATTCCATGGATCAAGATTATACCAGGAGCCAAGTTCTACCTTAAAAATTCCCTTGGCCTAAGTCACATGTATCCTCACTCCACCCCATTCACTTTCACCACAAAGTTACATTCACACAGTACTTTCTCTACTCATGACCTCATTCTGACTTCTTTAATGATTCCCAAGAACTATAATAAAATTTATCAAAATGTCTCCTTTACATAGTTCAAGTAAAAATTTTAATACTCCTCTTAGGATAGTTGGTAGTGAATTTTCACTAAACAATTGATCAAATTACAAGTCACAGAATAATCCTAAATTACCCAGCATTTTTCCATTTAAAAGGCATTTTCATACCTGTTATCTCATTTGATCTTTACATTCGATGGGAAATCAACTGTTATTATCCCTATCTGAAGTTTCAGAGGAAGTCAGTTTACCCAAGAAACCCAGTATAGGTAACAAAGCCAGAATTTCAACCAAGTTCATATGATCACAAACCCCATTGCCCTTTCCACATACCCATTCAGTCTCTTGACCAAGGAAGTAGATGGTGAACCAGATTTCTAAATTCCCTTTAAACAAATTAACTAGTTATGGAATCAAGCACCTAGAGAAAAATGAACTCTTACTAGTTTAATGTTATCAACATGCAAACATAACATAATGGCGCTAGAAGACACTGTTGTGGAATATTATTTTAAGGTGTGTTACCTTTGCTTACGTTGCATTTGTTTAACTCTGTCAAGTTGTGTTACTGTACCTCTGTACGACCACCTGATGGTTTAATAAAGAACTGGCCAATAGCAAGGCAGGAGAAAGGATAGGTGATATCTATCAGCAAAAGTTACAGCTGGTCTTCCCAGGACTTGGTCATTATCTCAAAATTTTCTCTCTGGGACCCTAAAGATACTTTGTTCACAGACAGCAGGAAGAAATATAGAGAAAACTATGCCCACATTCCCAAGAATTGGGGAGTGTGGGAGGCTTTTGATTATTTGGTGGGTTATGGATGTTTGTTATCATTTAGAGGAATATAGTATATTGATACAAATTTAAAGTTATTTTTGTTATACTGTATATATGTTTCTACTCTTGTTTAAAAGGATTTTTGTATATTGATACAAATTTAAGGTTATTTTTGTTACAACATATTGTACATATGTTTCTATTCTTGTTTAAGGTATTGTACCTATGCAGTTTATTTACAAATGTAAGGTAAAATTCTAGTTTTTGAAAGCTATTATTATAAACTATATAGGACAATCAAGAAACATAGGTCAGTAGTTAGTCATTTCTAACAATCAAATTTGTAGATATGTAAGGTGTGTTTTCTAGGTTAAATAGATATATTTTAGATAGATGGTCTTCAAATACTTCAAAGATCTATAGAACATGGCATTTAAAATGTTTTGTTAATTTAAAGTTTTCATGACAATGAGGCACATCTGCTTCTGACAGCACCAATTTACTTCAGAGAAGATAATGGGCATTGAAGAAGGTTAGCCACTTGGCAAAGAAACTGTTCTTGCCTTTTGACTGCTGACAATGTGCTATGCAGACTGGACATGCAAACACACAGGAAACAGACTGCTGAACTTTGCCAAAACAAGGCAGGACAGTTCTTCAAAATTCCTGTTTCACAGAAGAATCTGTCAGATATTCAGCAGGACACAGAGGAAAGTGACTGACAAACTTTGCCAAAACAAAGCAGGACATTCCAAAATTCCTGCTTCATAGAAAAGTCTGCCAGATACTCTAGGCCTGTAGGCTGAAGATGGATGCCCCAATGTTGCAGAGGAACTTTGGGTGACTGTCCAGGCAGCCAAATGTCTCTGTTGTTAGATAATATTACATCCTTCTGGGTCTTTGATGGAGTTGAAGACTAAATTGCAGTTTTCCTTAGTTATGATTGAAAGTAAATTAGGTATAAAATTTTGGATTCACTAAGATAGGATAGATGATGTATTATTTTCTCTAACTATGCTAACTACAAATGGACAAAATTTTTTTTTTTTTTTTTTGGAGCTGAGGACCAAACCCAGGGCCTTGTGCTTGCTAGGCAAGCGCTCTACCACTGAGCTAAATCTCCAACCCCCCAAAAAAATTTTTTTCCGAAGCTGAGGATCAAACCCAGGGCCTTGCGCTTGCTAGGCAAGCACTCTACCACTGAGCTAAATCCCCAACCCATGGACAAAATATTGTAAATGTAATTCCTACTTGTTAATTGTTTTCGTTGTATGTAGTTTTACTATGTTCAAGTTAAAACCTTTATTTTTATTTAGACAAAAAGGAGGAAATATAGTAGAATATTATTTTAAGGTGTATTACTTTTGTCTATGTTGCATTTGTTTAACTCTGTGAAGCTGTGTAACTTTGCCTGTCTAAAACACCTGATGGTCTAATAAAGAACTGGCCAGTAGCAAGGCAGGAGAAAGGATAGGCGGGGCTGGCAGGCATACATAGAGGGAGAAACCTGGGAGAGAGATCGAGGAGCCAAGGAAGGAGGAGAACTCCAGGGGCCAGCCACCCAGCTACACAGCAAGCCACGGAGTAAGAGTAAGATTTACAGAAGTAAGTAAAAGAACGGGGAAAAGCCCCGAGGCAAAAGGTAGATGGAATAATTTAAGTTAAGGAAAGCTGACTAGAAACTAAACCAATCTAGGGCCGGTGTTCATAACTAAGAATAAGCCTCCATGTGTGATTTATTTGGGAGCACGGTGGCAGGCCCCCCAAAAAGAGCAAAAACAAACAACAAGACACCCATTCTTTAATGAAAAAACTACCATCGCATCACTTGGAATAGTGACTCAAGAAGGATGGAAATCAACATTTACTGAGCCCTTGTGTTATACAAATAACGCGGTTTCCATATCACCACTGTAAAGTGAGGATTATCCAAACTTTGCAGATGAACAATATAAGGTTTATTCAAGTGTTAATAGTTTGTTACCCAACAATAGATAGGCTTATCCAAAACTACCTAATAGGACCTGGAGAGATAGAAAGAACAGTTTTTGCCATTCTTCCAGAGGACTCAAGTTCAGTTCCCACCACTTATAATAGATGGCTCAAAACTGCCTATAACTCCAGTTCTGGGAGATATGATGTCTTTTTCTGACCTCCACAGGCACCTGCACACATGTGGTGCACGTACATACATAAGCACATGTACATGTAAAATTAAAAAACAAAATAAAAACTGCCTACTAAGCAGAGTCAAGATGTTTGAACCCAGATTCCTTAATTCCCAAATTTTGAGAGGTTTTTGCTTTTTATCTTTTTTTTAAAAAAAAGAATTCTTAAACAGGAGCTAGAGAGGTGGCTAAGCAGTTAAGAGTACTGGCTGCTCTCCCAGAGGCCCCAGCACCCACATGGCAGCTCACAACTGTCTGTAACTCCAGTTCCACAGGATCCGACACCCTCATGTAGACATACATGAAGGGAAAAAAAAGAATTATTAAAACATCATTCCGCCGGGCGGTGGTGGCGCACGCCTTTAATCCCAGCACTCGGGAGGCAGAGGCAGGCGGATCTCTGTGAGTTCGAGGCCAGCCTGGGCTACAGAGTGAGTTCCAGGAAAGGCACAAAGCTACACAGAGAAACCCTGTCTCGAAAAACCAAAAAAAAAAAAAAAAAAACATCATTCCTAGGAGCTGTGGTTTAGTGGGTAAAGTGCTTACTATACAGACATGAGGACCTGAATTCAGATCCCCAGTGCCCATATAAAATCTAGGTGCAACACCCATCTGTAACTCCAGAGTGATAGGGTGCAAAGAAAGGTGGATCTTGGGACAGTCACTAAACAACTAGCCTAGCTAGAACAAAGAGCTCCAGGTTCAAGGAAATACCGTTTCAAAAGAGCAATAGATAAGATACCAAGGTTGACTCCTGACCTCTGTACACATGTAGAAGTACATACACACACATCATATATACACACAAATTAAAAACTTAAAAAGAAAACAAAGAATAGCATTCTTGCTAGGTGTAGTGAAGGATGATCCCAACACTCCAGCATTGAGAAAGCAAGATGGAGGCAGGAGGATGGGAACTTAAGGTTACCCTGGGCTCTAGAATAGTAAAATTTTGTAATAATAATAATAATAATAATAAAATGATGATGATGGGGTGGTGAGACGGCTCAGCAGGTAAAAAGCCCTTGTCAAGCAAGCCTGATAGTCATGGTGGAAGGGAAGAGCCAACTACCGAAAGTTGTCCTCTGACTTGCACACTGTAATTTATCAAGAACATGGCTGCACTCACACACACATCATACATACAGTATTAATAATAATAATAATAATACATTTTAAATCTTAAAAATAGAAAACTCTGGGCTTTGGTGGCACATGCCTTTTATCCCAGCACTCAGGAGGCAGAGGCAGGTGGAGCTCTGTGAGTCCAAGGCCAGCCTGGTCTACAAAGTGAATTCCAGGGCAGCCAGAGCTGTTACACAGAGAAACCCTATCTCTAAAAACCAAAATAAAATAAAAATAAATAAAATCAGATAAAAAAGAACAACAGAGACATATATCTGGTAATAGGTATTAGTTCATGTATATTACTGAGCTAACTGCTGTATTATCTAAGAGTTGATTAGAAACTTGAATGTATTATCAGGTACGTTTTACACTATAACTGAAAATCTAGCGTGAATGTTGAATTTGGTAAACATGCCTATCACTAATTAGCTGGGATAGCTTAATTTAGTTACCTCTCTGAATTAAATTTTTCTTCTCTTCCTCAAGTTTTTTTGCATAGGTAAAATAGAAACAATACCTACTACTGCTCAGGATTCTCATTAAAATTTAGAGATAATATATGTAAACCACCTAGGGCAATGTCTAGCACATGGTAGCTATAATCATCTCTTGCCCTCTGTGGATTTTCCCAGCCAAAATACACAGCTGAAATTAAAGCACAAACATACAATAAATACTCCAAATACAATAGACTGGTTGATATTATGAAAAATAAATATTTAGGTGATTTAAATTTTTAGTTTCAGTCAGATATTTTGGCTGGGGAGGGGGGAGGTGTCCCGATAATCAAAATCAACCTGCCTTGAATCCCTAAGCAAAACCTCTTCCCTCTTCAGGAGATCCCAGCTACCTAGTAACCACCTGCCAGCCCCAAACTAAAGAAAATTGGCTCTGCTTTGGGCTAATTACCCAAGCAGCCTGAACAATCTGGAATAAAGGGAATTGTCAGCTAGAATGTTAGTGAAATTATCCACAACAGGAGACCAGAGAATCCAAATACCACCAGGCAGTTATTTCCATGAGAATAAAATCACAATTTATGAGCCCTGCAAATTATACCATTATTAAAACAAACATCCCATTGAGGCTGCAGCTATCAGATAAACGGCTTTATTGTCCCTATTGTTTCATCCACTGCCACAAAGAGGTGCAAACTGAATGAGCTGTTACCAGAAGCAGTAATTCCTAGGAAATTACAAGGCAGACCTCCGTCTTAAAGCTGCTTTGTGCTGGGGTGTACACACTCTAGAGGGGAATGGGGAAATGAAGAATCAATTGCTCTTCACCTGCCACCACACTCAGAAATCCAAGGCTTGATATGCAGGACTCACCAGTTTTCCCTGCTTTGTTTTCTCTCTCAGCAGGCAGTTCCTGGGCTTGCCCAGGAGGAAGAATCTGAACTGAGCAAATCACTCTATTCACTAGGAAACCTTTCCAATCCTCCAACCCAAATAAACACAGAAGAGACAAGAAAATGGCCCCTGGTTTCCCTGGCTCCCAACAATACAAAGTACTTCAAACTAGAGCACTGAGAACTAATGAGAAAGTACAAAAGCATGGCAGAGGCCCTTCCCATTATTAACAAAGAAAAACAAATCCCTTTACACTGTTAGCATCACATACCTCAAACTGTATCTTCAGACTTAAACAAATGACCTGAGGCAGACTATGAAACAACTATTCTGTGCTGATTTACATCATGGAAGAGGCAAGGCAAATGTAACTCACTGAATGCACAAATATACCAATTTTGAAAATGGAAGGAATGAAACTAGCATCTGCTATATGCTAGTATTCCTACTTCTCACAACCCCGAGGTAGAACAGACACATCCTTACTGAAAGGCAAGAATTTAAGACTCAGAGAAATGAAGTCATTTGCCCAAAGTCACAGAGCTTCTAAAATTAATATTGAGCTAAAGGTTCTCTGATTTTAAAATTATAAACACTCTTTTAAGTTTTTGCTTTCTTTATCCTACCTCTTAGTGCTACCTAATAAAATACTTTTTAAAACATAACTTGGAAAGCAGAGCCAGGCAGATCTCTGTGAGTTCGAGGTCAGCCTGGTCTACAGAGCAAGATCCAGGACAGGCACCAAAACTACACAGAATACCAAAAAAATTAAAAATTAAAAAAAAAACAAAAAACAAAAAACTCATAACTCTGAGCTATTAAACCTAAATTCAACCTGAATCTTCCATGAAGTTCTAGAACTATTAAAGCAGTAATGAAAGATGTAGAACTAATGAACTTATCATAAAGTTCACTTTCTAAAACTTATAAAGTGAATGATGATCATAACCTCAGGCTCATAGATTTTATAATTTACTGGGGGCAAAATGGAAACAGAACTCTTGGACTACAAGCTCACTGCTTATGAAACTTTATCATAATGCCAAATTTACATCTAGGCATAAAGACTCACATACCTGATTGGAGTTCCTGCTTATTTATAAAGACCATCTGTTCACAATAAATAGCATGCGGAACACTGGGCATGGAGGGGACACCAGAAAGCCCCACAGGGCCTCAAAGCTGCCTAAATCTAAACCTTCCTCTTCAAAAGCACTAAAAAGTGGTCGAGAAGACAATGAGCTCTAGAAACCCTCAGTGTCTTTGGACTACCAAATGAAAACATGAAAGGGCAACACTGGCTCCGGGGCTGGAGGGTCTCCTAGATGTTGAGCACCATGCTGTTCTCAGTGTACACTCTCCTAATATTCTCATGGTCTTTTAGCAGGTGGTAGCATCCTCACTTTACAAGAAAACCAAGGCTGAGAAATAAAGTGACTGAATGCTTGCTGGTATGACCTCAAAACCACTGTTAAATCTGTGATATTAGAAAACACATCAGCGCCGGGCAGTGGTGGCGCACGCCTTTAATCCCAGCACTCGGGAGGCAGAGGCAGGCGGATCTCTGTGAGTTCGAGGCCAGCCTGGTCTCCCAAGAGAGTTCCAGGAAAGGCGCAAAACTACATGGAGAAACCCTGTCTCGAAAAACCAAAAAAAAAAAAAAAGAAAACACATCAGCATATGCCATGTTTTGTTGATACTCAGAGGAGATCCGCCCTTTCCTAAACAGAAACTGAGGAGTGCACTGGGGGATGGGAACATTGGGGAGGGTGGGGAGGGGCTGGAAGGAGAGGAAGGAGGAGAAATCAGAGCCGGGATGTAAAATTAATTAATTGTTAATTAATTTTGAAAAAGAAAACACATCAGCAGCTGCTTGAGTTGGGGGGCAGAACAAAGGGGAATGATTTTAAAGAGCCATCAAGAAACTTTTAGAAGGGCTTTTTATAACAATGCCAAGGGGAGGAGCAAAAGACCTTCCCCTTGCTAGATCAAAGCATACCGCACAGCCCAAGTGCAGACCCTTCCAAACACCTGGTAACCATGCACATGGTCAGTCCATCCCCTTATGCAGCCCTGCTGGGTAAAGCAAACTCAGATCTCACTAGGAAACTCATGTGGGCTCCCACAGATTTCTTTGTGTATCCTTGGCTGTCCTGGAACTAGCTCTGTAGACCAGGCTTGCCTCAATCTCGTAGAGATTCCCCTGCCTCTGCCTCCTGAATGCTAGGATTAAAAGCTTACACTGTCACTGTCTGGGCTTGCAAGTTTCTTTTTATAATAACATTCATACAATTAAAATTATAGAAATATAAAAAAAGAAAAACTTTTAGAGGAGATAAGAATGCTCACCATCAGAATTGTAGTGATGGTTTCATGGGTATAACCAGATGGCAAAACTTACCAAACTACATTTAATTTATGTAATTTCTTGTATATCAGTTTTACCTCAGTGAAGCTGTTTAAAGGAAAACACACACACACACACCATGTGTACACACGTACAATCACACCACATTTGCTTTTTACTAACCACTGACCATCACATAGTTAAAATTTTGTCTGATTATACATATGCCAAGCAAATGAACTATTTCCTTAACCAATTTAGTTTCTAGTTTATATTAAAAAGACATCATTGAAAGTTTTAAATGAGTAACAAGTATTGTTCTAAACAATAGCATTTTGAAATACATTTTCATATAAATGTAATGTTAGTTATAAAATATGACTTGGTAAAGAATAAAAAGTAAAGGTTTTTTTTTTTTTAGTATCATACAAACTTGGGAATGAATTCTACACTTGATTCCTATTAGTAGATCTAGTAAGATTTCTAAATCTGTGTCCAGTTCTTCAAAGTCAAAGTGAGCTAAATGCGTATCTATAATTACAACTCTCAAAAGACAGAAACAACAGATCTCTAAGGGTTTGAGGCCAGCCTAGTCTATAAAGTAAGCTCCAGGGCAGCCTTTCTTTAAAAAAAAAAAAAAAAAAAAAATCGAAGTGAGAGTGATAATAACCAGGTTGCCAGTCTTAGGTCTGGCGACATATGTAACTGGATACTACTAACATTTATTTCTTATAAGTTTGGAAGCTGGGAAGTCCAAAAACAAGGTGCCAGGGGATGCACTGTCTAGTGAGGACTTGCTTCCTGTCTTCCAGATGGCACTCTTCTCATTGCACCCTGACACAGGAGAGTAGTCTGTCTTCTTATAAGGACACTGACCCCATCATGAGCATTCTACAGTCAAGATCTAATTACATCCCAAAGGCCTCATTTCCAAATACCATCACATGGGGGATTAGAGCTTCGGTATGAGAATTCAAAGGAAACACCAACAGTTAATGGAACTATGATTTACAGGAAATGATGCCCTGTATCAAGCATTGAAGTAACCACTTTATTTCATTTAATCCTCACAACAGCTACATAATGTAAATACCACTATATCCTCATCTAACAAATGGAAAAAGTTTTAAAAAGATTAAATCATTTTGAAAATCACACATCAAGTAAATCCAACAATTGAGATCTAGACTCATTTACAAGATTATTCTGATGAATAAACTTAAATGACATAAATACTATCAGTGCCAGTATCAAATAAATGATGGAACTTCTACTCTCCCGCCCCTCCTGCCCATGCTGAGAATCAAACACAGGCCCTAGTGTGCTATCCCTGAGATACTACAACCACATGCAAACTTGCCCCCTCTTTCTCTTTTCTTTTCTTTTCTTTTTTTTTTTTTTTGAGATAGGGTCTCACTCTGCAGCCCTGGCTAGCTCAAACTCATGGTCAATCTTCTTGCCTCAGCTTCCCAAGTGCTGAGATTATAGACATGAAGCACCATTCATTCCTATAACCTCTATTATTTAAACCAAGCTTCTCTAAATAAATCTAGTGCATCAAGAAGAAAAACTGGTTAAGATTAATAGTGTGTACTTAACCTAATTCATCCTAGGACTATTATTTGTTTTACCAGTACAGAAAAAAAAAAAAAAAAAATGGAATTCAGGGATGTGAAATGTTCAGTGGTGGTAGAAACAAAAGCTTATCACTTGGATGCAGGTGATGAAGTCAGAACCCCATTTCTTCTGATGTCTAATGGACTGAAGACTAGTAGCTGTCCAGGAGTCCTCCAGGCCTCCTGCTCTAGATTGGCATCTTCGTCAATTGAGAAGTTACTGGTTCTCAGCCTCTCCAGGGTAAAGACAGTCACAGTTGGACTGCCCAGAGCATATTGGTAAGCCAATCTAAGAAACCCACTTTTGCCGGTGGTGGCGGCGGCGGCGGCGGCGGCGGCGGCGGCGGCGGCGGCGGCGCACGCCTTTAATCCCAGCACTCGGGAGGCAGAACCAGAACTGAGTTCGAGGCCAGCCTGGGCTACCAAGTGAGTTCCAGGAGAGGCGCAAAGTTACACAGAGAAACCCTGTCTCGAAAAACCAAAAAAAAAAAGAAAGAAAGAAAAGAAACCCACTTTTCCCACTTTTTATATTCAACTGTTCTGTTCCTCTAGAGCAATGGTTCTCACCCTTCCTAATGCTGCAACCCTTTAATACAGTTCCTCATGTTGTGCTGACCCCCCCCAACCATAAGATTACTTGCATTGTTACTTCATAACTGTAATTTTGCTACTATTACAAATCATTCTGATTTGCAGAATATCTGATACATGACCCCCAAAGGGGTCGTGACCCAGAGGTTAAGAACTGCTGCTCTCAAGAACCTTAATATACCCCAATAAGAAATAAGCCTGGAAATACAGTAAATAAAAGCATGTCAGTTTAGATTAAATTGAGACAATGAAACCAACTGTAAAAATGCACACAAATAAAACAAAAACAAACAACAAAACTTTGTTACATAGCAAAAACACTGAATATGTGTGTCTTATCACACAGAATAAGAAAAGATATGTAGTTGAGTATTAAAATTTGAGATTTAGTAAATTAATAATCTTTGTGTCATCAGAAACATTCTTTCAGTGAAACTGTTTTTGCTATGTAACAAGTACAAGACCTGACTCAAAAGCTCTAAAGCATCCATGCAATGGGGTTGCAAGCTGAACTAGCTGGGGGGTTTTTTGGGGGTTTTTTTTGTTGTTTTTTTCATAAAACTCCATTTTCAATTGAACAAACAACTGGCAGGCAAACCATAATTACTCAGACTTGGATGTTTGGCAGACGCTTTTTCAAAAATGAACAACGCAAGACTGTCACTCAAGGAAAACAACTTTCAGTATTTGTTGCCCATGATAAAATTGGAACTTTCAGAAGAAAATTAGAAAAGATTTGTTGCTGGTAGTGTTGGCGCACGCCTTTAATCCCAGCATTTGGGGAGGCAGAGGCAGGCAGATCTCTGAGAGTTCAAGGCCAATCTGGTCTACAGAGCAAGTTCCAGACCAGCCAGGACTACCTAAAGAAACTCTGTCTCAAAAAACCAAAGAGAGAGAGAGAGAGAGGGGTGGGGGGAAAAGGAAAAAGAAAGAAAAAAGATTTGTCTGAAAAGATCAGTATTAATATCAATAAATGTGATTTTTACATTATACAGTAGAAAACACTGATCTTTTTAGAAGACCACTCAGAGCCATAGACTGAGTTGTGTAACCCCTCTCAAATAGATGTTGAAGTTCAATAAGATGGTAGTTAGATTGGAAATTGGAGCCTTTGGGACAGTTAGGTTTAGATTATTTATAATGAGGTTTATTGTACACTAATGATGAAATTAACACCTTATTAAAAAGAGTCACCAGAGAGAGGGCCATGTATCACACGCCTCTAATCCCAGCACTTGAGAGGCAGAGGCAGGAGGATCAGAAAGTTTGAAGCCAAACTAGGCTACATGAAACTGTGTCTTAAAAAAATAAAAGAGGGACCTACCAGATGGCTCAGCAGGTAAAGGTGCTTGCTGTCAAGCCTGACAGCCTGCGGTTGACTCTGGGAATACACATGTTAGGAGAAAACCACCCTCCCCCCCAAAAAAAAAATTATTCCCTGACCTTCACAGTGAATTTACACACACTCACCCTAAAAAAAAATAAAATAAAAAAATAAATTTTAAGACAGCCTGGAAAGGCATGGTGGATCATCCCTTAATCTTAGCACTCAAGAGACAGAGGCAGATGGATCTCTGTGAGCTCCAAACCAGGCAGGCTAGAACAAAATAAAGCCCTCTCTTAAAAAAAAAAAAAAAAAAAAAAAAAAAAGGATAAAACATACCAGAAAACTTTACTATTTCTCATGAAAGCAAGCACACTCACTATTACCACCCACATATGTAACCACATAGCCAGAAGTAGCCACCTATAAGCCAAGAAAACCCTCATCAAAAAACTAACCTAAGCTAGGTGGTGGTGGTTCACACCTTTAGTCCCAGCACTCCGGAGGCAGAGGCAGGTGGATCTCTGTGAGTTCAAGGCCAGCTTGGTCTACAGATCAAGTTCCAGGACAGGCACCAAAACTAAACAGAGAAACCCTGCCTTGAAAAACCAAATAAAAGAAGAAAAGGTAAAAAGAAAGAAAGAAACTATAGTTGTAGCCCGATGGTGGTGGCACACACCTTTAATCCCAGCACTTGGGAGGCAGAGGCAGGTGGATCTCTGTGAGTTCGAGGCCAGCCTGGTCTACAGAGCAAGATCCAGGACAGGCACCAAAACTACACAGAGAAACCCTGTCTCAAAAAAAAAAAAAAAAGGAAGCCTTCTACACCTAATTCTTTTGATCCTTCAACCGAAGGAAGACCCAGCTCTGATCCCTTCTGGAGGACACAACAACAAAGAATCTTCTTGAAAACAAAAGAGTCCTTTTCAGATGCCAAATATGCTGGCATCATGATCTTAGACTCCCTAGTCTCAAGAATTCTGAGAAATAGCTGAGCGGTGGTGCTGCACATCTTTAATCCCAGCACCTGGGAAGCAAGGCAGGCAGATCTCTGTGAGTTCAAGGCCAGCCTGGTCTACAAAGCGAGTTCTGGGACAGCCAGAGCTGTTACACAGAGAAACCCTGTCT
>CABHPP010125965.1:0-10468 GCA_902168425.1 Peromyscus attwateri | reverse complement strand
GGGCCAGGCAGGAAAACTCTAGCTACAAGAGAGAGAATTCGAGAAATTTCTATTATTTGTAAATGACCCTAAAGGATTGTTACAGCAACAAGACAGACTAAGATACCAATACCTACCTATGCACACTGTCTACCTACAAGAAGTCATAAACACTGGTCCAGAGTGTGATAGAGTGAATTTATTTTAACACTTTCTTGGATAATTCTGATGAACAACCAAGACATTATCTAAGTAGGTTCAGACTACTGATATAATAGTTTAAAACCAGGATGCTTTACATACAGCAATTTAAAAGAACAGAGGAGTAAGCCGGTCAGTGGTGGCACACATCTTTAATCCCAGCACTCAAGAGGCAGAGGCAGACAGATCAAAGCCAGTTTGGTCTACAAAGAGAGTTCCAAGACAGGTCTACACAGAGGGACCCTGCCTCAAAAAACAAAAACAAGAAAGGAAAAGAAAAAAACAAAAATAAAGGATTCATTAGGGTTGTTTTGTTTTTCAGCAGTATTGGAGATCACACACAAGGCTTCACACATGCTAGACAAGGATTTCTCAGATGCCACCCAAAGGCTTTAGAACAATGCAGACCAAGTACTTTTGTTTTATTTGAGACAGGGTTTCACTCTGTAGCTCTCATTGGCCTGGAACTCAGAGATATCTGCCTGCCTCTGCCTCCTGAATGCTGGGATTAAAAGCATACATGCATACCATGCCCACTGAAGACAAAGTTTTCAATACTAGCTTTTTTCTTACAAATATAAACTACCTAATTCCTATAGCCTAAACTGTTTGAGTCTTTAACACGTGGGCACAATTCTTTATACAGTAGAAATGTGAGGATTAAACTATATATGGAAGACAGAAAACATCTACCATATTGCCCACAACAGGTACTCAACAATCAGACTGTTTTGTCTACCTTTAGCCCCTACTTATCCTAAAGCCTAAGAAAAGCTACTCTTGAGTTTTGATCCCTTTATCCTTAAAGTGAAATAGTGCCACATAAGCAATGTATGTACTACAAATCCAGTAATAATTTAATAGTATTTGCAGAAGTATAAGCAGCACACTTATATATTTTATTCCTCTGTGTAGTTTTGGTGCCTGTCCTGGATCTTGCTCTGTAGACCAGGCTAGCCTTGAACTCACAGAGATCCTCCTGCCTCTGCCTCCCGAGTACTGGGATTAAAGGTGTAAGCCACCCCGCCCAGCCTCAGATAGGTATTTTTAATATCAACTTAAGGCATGAAGACACGTTAGAAAACTAAAGTGCACACAAAATTACAAAACAGTGTTAGAAAAGAAATATGAACATCAGAAATTGTTAAGTTTGAAGGAAATGATCAAAATGTATATTTAAATTCAGATCCTAATCTCAAATCAGCCAAAGACTAACATTTACGATGAAAAAAATATCAGCCCAGGTTTCCTTAAAACTGTTTATATCTAAGAAAAAACAAAGCATAGGGCTTGGGAGAAAGCTCAGTGGGTCAAAACAATCGCAGTGGAAGCAAGAGGACCTAGGTTCAAATGCCGTGCACCCACATAAAAGCCGGCACAGCCACACACTCCTAGGATTGCAGGACTTCGGGGAGACAGGCAGTCCCAGAAGCCTGTTAGCTAAGCCAATGAGTGGGTTGGGGGAGGACAGTATGAGCTTCAAGTTCAATGAAACCATCTCAAAAAAAAAAAAAAGAGTGGTGAGCAATAGAGGAAGAGGCTTGATATCTCACATCCACATGCACATATATACCCCCACTACACATACCAAAAAAAATAAATGAATAAACACTTAAAAGGCAAAAAACAAAACAAAACAAAACAAAAAAAAAACCCTCACAAAACAGACATTTTGAAAGAACCCAGACAACTTACTAATGCAATTAAATTCTAAATTTTTTGTTTTGTTTTTTTGAGACAGGGTTTCACTGTGTAGCCCTGGCTATCCTGGCACTTAACTCTATAGACTAAGCTGGCCTCAAACTCACAAAGATCCACCTGCCTCTGCCTCCCCAGTGTTAAGATTAAAGGTGTGCGTCACCGTCACCACCGTCGTCGTCACCACCACCACCCAGCTCTAAATTCCATTCTCCCTAAGTAAAAAAACACTTGATCTTACTCCTCAATAGGCATCTTATTACTGCTTTACCGACTGTCCTCATTGAGTTCAACCGACCACTCACTTTAAAATATATTTCAAGGGCAAGAGGTCACTACCCTCACAAAAGTTACAACTAAGTGAAAGGAAAGACAAAAAGAATTACATTGAGGGCTAGAAAGACAGCTCAATGGTTAAGAGCATTTGTTGCTCTTATAGATGACTCAGGTTCAGTTCTTAGCACCCACATGGTGGTTCACAACTATCCAAAACACTCTGCAGGCATAAACAAACACACACACACACACACACACACACACACACACACACACACACACATAAACTATACTAATTTTAAAAAAATAATAAGGCCAGACAAGGTGAGGCACGCCTTTAATCCCAGCACCTAGGAGGCAGAGGCAGGAGGATCTCTGAGTTATAGACCAGCCTGTTCTATATAGTGAGTTACAGGACAGCCAGAGCTACATAATAGAGACCTGCCTCAAAATAAAGCAATAATAAATAAATATTAATTAAAGACTTAAATTTTCCTAAAGTCAGTCAAGCACTATAACAGGGACATGTACTAGATGTTCTCTGGATACAAAATAGGGGCACTTTGTTGTTATGACAACCTTAGCTGTTCTCAAAGATTTCTTAAGGAATATCATTTAATCCAAAAGGATGAACAAAAGGAGAAATGTCATAAGCAAAGTTATGAAACATCAACATAGCTCAGCAACTACACAGTGCTTGGTAGTCAGTACTATGAGTGATGAGAGATAACCCAGGAGTGTACACTAAACTGCAGATAGGCACAGATCATAGCTGCCCATATATGTTGTGTGAAGGAGCCAAGGGAGAGATTTAAACGAGAAAGTAACAAGAACATACCCCATAGATCTGTGTCTTGAGTAACCATATGGATGGTATGGTAATTCCTTTAAGTTAGGACAAAACAGAGAAGAGACCATTTTAACTGTTTGTGAGTAGGAAGTGTACAGAGATAGAGGTCAGAAGTAGACAGCAATATGAGTTGTTCAGTATCAGGAGATACAGTGTCAGGACATTAGAATGGCTATAACGGAGGTAGTAGAGAGAGTAGCCAGTGGTATGTGCAAGCTCAGGAAAGGAATCTGAGCTGGAGAAAGAGATTTGACAGTCATTAGCATATGAACAAGACTACTCACAGTATCAAAGAAGTCTAGTGAGCCAGGAAGCCAACCCTAAAAAAATATAAACACTCATACACAGCAGATTAAAAAAAATAAATAAATACAAAGAGAGATATCAACACATTAATAAGCAGAAATAACAAACACTTTGTCATAACTGTCAGCTATTTTTACAATTCCAAAAAGTTTTTTCCTGAGAGACATGATGGCACACACCTGTAAAACCAGAACTCTGGAAGCTGAGGCAGAAGGAACACTGCAAATCTGAGGCCAGCTGGCTCTATGTGGTAAGTTCCAAGCTAGCTCCTATCAGGCCTGATGACCTGAGTTCTATCCTTAAGAATCCAAAAAGTGGAAGAAGAGAAAGATTCCCTCAAGTTGTACTGACTGCCACAAATACACCATGATATAAACACACTCAACACCTACACATGCGAACACACATTTAACTAAATAAGTTTATTAAAAAAAAAAAAAAAAAAAACCAATTTCTCACCAGTATGGTGACCATAATTTTAATCCCAGCACTCAGGAGGCAGAGGCAGGCAGATCTCTGTGAGTTTGAGGCCAGCCTGGTCTATGTACTGAGTTCCAGAACAGCCAGAGCTACATAGTGAAACCCTGTCTCAAAAGAAAAAAAAAAGTTCCCCTTATAGCTGGCCCTGCCCCTCATTGGGAGTGATAGCCCCAGCCCTCACTAGGACATGCGAGAGCTGGCCCAGATGGCATGGGCCTAGGAGAGCTGTCTCTGCTGTCTCTGTCCCTTCCCCGAGAGGGCAGTCCCTGTGGCCCAGAACCTACCAGCTCAGCTACCATCCAGACACACATCCTGGGCCTTGGGTTGGCCCACCCTAACATCTACCCCATCTATGACCGGCTGGAGTACATGGAGGGATTGGTCCTGCGAAACAATAACCCCAGGATCTCTATACAACAGCAAGATGTCCGAGAGGAGTTTCAGTGAGGGTCCAGTGCTGATGGTGTATGTGCCAGAGACCTTGAACCAGACCAATGACTCACTGCAATGAACATTTTGCAGATGGGGCTGATTGGACAGAGGGGTATACCTCGTGACACACTGAAGCTAACAATGCCACTAGGATGAATAAAGAGGTGTTGGAAAGACAGAGGAGTGAGGTAGTTTTTATTTGTTTGTTTGTTTATTTGTTTTGTTTTTAATTAATTTGGGGTGGCATAATGTAAGGGTGAGGGGTGAATATGGAGGGACTAGGAAGTGAACCAGATGGAGGTGCATGATGTGAAATTCCCAAAGAATCAATAAAGAATTATGTTTTAAAAAATGTTTCCCCTGCTAAACCGAAAACCAAGAAGGGCAAAAAAATAAAATTAAACTTTAAAAAAAAAGGAACCGTGAGCCGGGCGGTGGTGGCGCACGCCTTTAATCCCAGCACTTGGGAGGCAGAGGCAGGCGGATCTCTGTGAGTTCGAGGCCAGCCTGGGCTACCAAGTGAGTTCCAGGAAAGGCGCAAAGCTACACAGAGAAACCCTGTCTCGAAAAACCAAAAAAAAAAAAAAAAAAAAAAAAAAAAAAGGAACCGTGAAAGCTTGGTCTGGATATAAAGTTCATCAGAGGGCTCGCCTTACATGAAACACCCTGGGTTCAATCCTCAGCACCAAAACAAAAAAAAAAAAGTAAAGTTTTTAGCTGGATATGGTGTGTACATGTTTACAATCCCAACAGTTAAGAGATAGAAAATACTGAGTAATAAAAGAGCAGTCTCGAGAAACAATTCACAAGTAAAATAAAAATATCAGTAACAGCAGTGGTGACTATATTAAATGTCAACTATGTGTATCCACGTTCCAGGTACTTTGTCCTTACTGGATCAACCCAAAGAGTATTAATACCCTCTTCAATGTGTACAAATAGTCCTCACTCTATTACTCTCTGTAATTGTCACAGAAAACAAAAAGGGAAGTAGCTAATTTGTCTGGATAGTAGCAAAAACAACATATATTTCCCACTTCAATAAATCCTTAATTCTTTCATTTTTAGCTCTCAAGCACACTTACTGTGGCACTGGGTCCCCAAAAGTTCACTTGGAAGAAATTCTCTAGTCCTTTTTCTAACCCACTATAACTATCAACCTTTAAATTTCAAGGGAGAAACTAGGGAATAATCTTCATGCATGCCCCCATTCTACTGGAAGAACATTTAAGGTAGACAATAAGTCTAACATGCTTTTTATCACATGTAAGTACCTGATTTCAGTTTGGAAGATGCATTTATATAATCATTTACAATTGAAAAATATTTTCAGTTATTCTATCACTTGAGCCTAAGTTGATAAATAGCTAAGTAAAGTGAAGTTCTAATAGATCATCAATAAATATAGATTACAAATTTCTTGGACAAACATTTCCTCATTCAGGTTGCTAAGCTTCTGGTATGTGCAACTGAGGATTTCCTATTTGTGGTACTCTGTATTTCAGAAGGGAAATGGTCCCACACAGTCAGGTAAGGGCTGAGGTACCAGGTAGGCTGCCTATCTGCATATGTATAACAATATAACTAGAAGAGTAGATAGAGTAAGCCAGGAGTATGGTGCATGCCTAACATCAGCTAAGGCAGGAGGCTCAAGTTTGAGACTAGCCAGAACTACACAGCAAGTTCATGTCACTTAAAATGAAGACAATGTCTCATTTAAAAAAAAAAAAAAAAAAAAGTTTGCCAAAACATGACAAGAAGCTTCAAATTAATATAGCAAAGAATTAGAACCTAGGGCATCTAAATTCCTGCCAATAGAAGACTCCAAAACAGTGCTCTTTCAGAGCTCACCACACACACACACACACACACACACACACACACACACACACGACTTCCACCACTACTACCTTGTCATTCTATTTCCAACTATGATTGGGTAATTTGATCATCCATACAGACAAATTTGCTTCCTCTAGCTACCTAGACTACCCATATTCTTTAGTGTCTGTATACATGCACAACAGAAAGTTTTTTGGGCACTGGACTCAGTGTTTGAGTACATAACCTGTGGGAAGCTCTGATCTGAAGGGAGAGAAGGAACAGGGCATTAAATGGTAAGGATGCACACTAATTTAGCCTTTTTACTTTTTTGTAATTTCCTATTTATTTCAAGTACATGTATTATTTTAACAATAGAAAAGATAAAGCTTTTTATAGTTAAAAATAAAGGTAAGGCTGAAAAGAAAAAAATTCACATAAAATTCAGGAAAGTTATTACTTCTAAGGAAGAAGGAAGAAGACAGATTTAATCAGGCAGGAGAGCAGCCTCCCAAGAGGCTTTAAAACACTAACCCCTGACTGGGGATGCAGTTCAGTGGTAGAAGGCTTTGCCTAACATGTTCAAGGTCCTTGATTTGATCTGAGGTGGAGGCAGGAAGCAAGGGTGACAAAGACAAAGACCTCTGATCCTGTAACTTGAATTCAGGAGGCTGAGGCAGGAGAATTGTTTTTGGGCTACATAGCAGGACACCATCTTTAAGTAACAAAAGCACTAGAAATCTCCTTTTTATAAAGTGAGGTAGTGAGTACACAGGTCTTCAACTTGGGTTGTTTTGGTTTGGTTTGTGAGAGGGTTTCTCTGTGTAGCCCTGGCTGTCCTGGAACTCACTTTGTAAACCAGGCTGGCCCCAGACTCAGAGATCTGCCTGCTGCCACCTCCCAGAGTGCTGGGATTAAAGGTATGCACCACCATGCCTGACTGGACTGGTTATTCTTTAAATTGTGGATTTGTGTTAAATACACTTTTATATATATGAGTCATTTCATAATTTAAAAAGACATGGTCAGGGTTGGGGAGTCAGAATTCTAGTCAATAACCCACACTCTGCTACTTATTGACTGTATCCCTTTAAAAAAGCATTTTATTACTCTTAACAGCACAGTTGTTATTTGCTAGATTATGAAGCTAACAGCTAACTTTTTTTGACATTTAATGAACTGCTTAAAGTAACTAAACTATAAACATACAAAATGTAGATTAATTGTGGTTTCAAAATAATATAACAGTAATTTTATAAACAAAAGAATGCCATAATACTAAGAATTCAGTGGCAGGGTAACATAACCATTCACCATTCCAGCTTCTGCCCATCTCTCTATGATAATGAAAACTAATATTGTTTTAATATGCACTACATAACACATTGTGTTAAATGCTTTCTTAACGTATTCTGTTTAACCCACCAAACAAATGAGGTTAATTTTATTATCCTCACTTTACAGATAATCGCATTGTGCCCAAGGTCACATATCTAGTAGTGAGCTTCAGAATCTACACGTTAGCCAACACATTCACTTCCTCACCTCTAACCTGAAAACAGCCTGTCCTTCCCATGACACTAGAGCTCCCTGACAACTGCTTTTAGTTCTTCTCCATCTCCCCTAGCACTGAGCAGGCATTAAATAAAGAGTGAACATACATTTTATATACACACACAAGGTATTTAAGACATGAACTCGTCTGTCTCCTTTGACAACCTTCATAAAGTATGAATGTTTTGTTTTGCCATTTTAACCACAGTTAAACATACAACTCAAGATCTTCAAAGTATTCGCAATGTTGTTGGGCTCTGCTTCTGTCTACCAATCCCTCTTCCCCACTTTTCACCCTGCCTGCTTCACTAACGCATAGGTAAGTAACCATGACTATAGGAAAAACAAATCCACCAAGACAGTTCTCCCATTTTTGAGCTTCCAAAAACTGGGGCTTTAACATGAACAGCCCATCAGCAAATTCACAAAAGCAATGTTTGGACCCCAGAGTAAAATTATAAGAAGAAATGCCCTCATTGGTTAGATTACATTCTCACTGAATTACAGGCAACTGCTTAAGCTTGATTTTTTTTTAATTAGAATACAGAAAGCATCCAAAAACAAAAACAAACAAACAAAACAAAACAAAAAACCCTACACTTCCAATTCCAAGGATGTCTACCCCTATATCACTCCACCCATTTTGGGGGAAGAAAAAAAAATTTAAGACTCTATATGGGCATTTTTATGTGTTCAATTATGAAACCCAAGGAAAATTGTTTGTTTTGTAGCTGAACACTAAAGCTTTAACAAAAAAAAAAAATTTAATTCCCATTGGTATCAATTTTACCTTCTTTCCATTTCTCCTCCTTTTCCCTCACACTGAGCTCTAATCAACAGCCACTTCAAGCTTAACATGTCATTGTTAATGCAATTAAACCCAGAAAACTGCTTCCCTAAAGCTGTTCCCTCTCTTTACACTCCCCTCCACCTTCCATCAAGCATTCTACCACAAGAATAAACTCATCTGTAAGCTTGAAATCAAATTTCTGATGAAATATATGGAGTTATTGTGTTTGTAGTTAATGCAACGTGCCTACATCAACATCGTCCCCTTAAAATATATGGTTGTATATACTTCATTTATCCACACCTAACAAAATTCTGATCGCTCAAATTCCTTTAGAAAAAAATTCAATCTATAGAAACAGCCCAATTATTTTAAATCTTAACAAGTAATGTCAAAAGAATGAACAACTCCATTAGTACCAAACCATCTTGTCAATGAATATTTATTACATTTCCATATTTCCTGTCTTCTCTCTGTTTACATAAAGTGGTAATGCCAAGACTCATCTCAGGATTATCAGTCTGCAATACAATGATGGGCCTAATTGCCTTGCAAACCAGGACACCAATAAATGGAGTCTTCAAGCAATCAATTTTATTGGGGGGAGGTGGGGCTTGCTAACCTCTTTCTGCATACACACACCTTGCCTGCCTAGAAAATAAATTCAGTCTTCCTATTTTTCAGTATCATTAATCAGTTCTCAAGCAAGAATGCACCCTTACCAACCTCAAGTTCATCAAAGTCCATTTAAATTACAAATTCTAGAACTAGTTTTCAGTGTACTAGGGGGAGGGGGAAAAGGAGAAGGCAGAGACAGTTTCACCTTCTCCCACCTTTCCATTGAGAGTTGGTCCCCCCACCCCCCAAGTTTCTCTTTATGACACAGGAACTGCAAGACACCCCCCTCTCTGTTAATTCTACCTTAAATGAAGGTTCTCTCAAAACTTTACCCTTGGGCTGTTATTTCCAGACAATACCAACATAAACCAAACAAAAAGGTCAAATTGACAGCATAAGATATCCCCTAGGAGAATCTTTAATGTACCTGCTCTGTCTCCTGTGGAAGACCCTTCTAATGACCTTATTGTTATTGTCTCTCACCAAAGCAACCGTGGATGTAAGTGTTCTAACCCCTAAACCTCTAGTGTGTCTTGGAGGACATTCTTTCCTAAATGAGCCAACCCACTTCTTCCCAGTACTGCTCACTGGCCCTCTCCATCCTCTGTCCCAACAACCGTACCCAAAACGCTGGGTCTTTCATGTCTTAAATTCCCCCTCTGCCACCACACCACAGGTAACCAGCTCATCACAGACATTACTTCTGCAAAACCAGCAGAAAGACATTTTCTTTAAGACACCATCCCCTAACCTTGCTCACCACCTGCCAGTATTCTCTCAGCGAGTCCAGCTGAGTAAGTAGGCTTACATACCCTCTGCCTCCAACTTCCGCCCAGGGGAGCCACCTTGCTCCCTCCAGTGACGGTAAACTCACCCTAAATCCTTTTCCACTGTGCTCTCATCCCCAATTTCAATGCCTGCCCTCCTATTTGGGGCCCAACTTACAATACTCCCTCCTGTCAGCTTACCATCCATCTCCTGTAGTTGGAAGTCTCATCCCTCCCAGCCCATATTCCAACCTCCAGCAGCCGACCCCAAGGAAACCCCAAATTCTACCTCTTCTGTTCTCTCCAAACCCAAGCTATTTCCTTAAGTATGCACAAATTCCACCATCCCCAGAAGACAACAGCCCACTTCAAGCTTAGGTCTCAACCCATGCCAAACCCCTCACCCCCAGCTCCTACCAGCTCCACCAGCCTTCCCCAGGTCCATCCCAAATCCCACCTTCCAGAATTAGCACTCCCCGGAGTCCCATCCAACGTTTAGATCCCACTCCGCATTTAAAAGACCTCCTTAACCCCCACCCCAGCTCCGATCTCAAGCTGTCAAGTGCTTCAGGCCAACCCCAAATCATCACCTTCATCCAGTCCCCTCCCCCATTAAAAGACATCCCACTCCTGTCTCACCTTCCACCTCGCCCCAAGACAATCCCAAATCCCACCTCGATACCCCCCAGCACACCA
>CABHPP010125964.1:0-43368 GCA_902168425.1 Peromyscus attwateri | reverse complement strand
GTGTGTGTGTGTGTGTGTGTGTGTGTGTGTGTGTGTGTGTGTGTGTAAGTCAGTTCTCTCCTTCCATTATGTCAGTTACAGGGATCCAATTCAGGTCAGCAGGTCTAACAGCAAGCAACGATCCACTGAGCCATCCCACTGGTTCCTTCTTTCCTCCCTTCCTTTTGTTTTGTTTTGGGTTTTTTGGTTTTTTGTATGTGGTTTTTTTTTTTTTTGGTTTTTTTTTTGTTTGTTTGTTTGTTTTTTTGTTCCATCTTCAGCACCAAATAAGCCAAGTGAGATGTGCACACCTGGAATCCTAGCACTTGGGAGGTGGAAGCAAGAAGATTAGGAATTCAAGATAATCCGCAGCTACAAGGTGAGTTCAAGGCCAGGACAGACTAAAATTAATTAATTTTACTTAAAATTATTTTTAATTATTTTATATGTGTATAGGCATTTTGCCTTAATGCATGTCTGTATATCACTTGTGGGCCTGGTACCTTCAGAGGCCAGAAAAGGACATCTGATCCTCTGAAATTGGAGTTATAGATGATTGAGACCCACCCTGTAGGTGCTGAGAACTGAACCCAGGTCCCCTGAAAGAGCAACCAGTGTGTGTGTGTGTGTGTGTGTGTGTGTGTATACCACAACACAAGTGTGGGAGCAGAGGACAACTTTCTGCTCTTGTTGTGGAATATTAGTTTAAGATGTGTTACATTCGTTTATGCTGTGGAACATTTGTTTAATGATACAAAGATGTGTTTTATTCTTTTATGTTGCATTGGTTTAACTCTGTGAAGCTGTGTTACTGTGACTGTCTAAAACACCTGATTGGTCTAATAAAGAACTGAACAGCCAATAGCTAGCAGGAGAGAGAAATAGGCGGGGCTTCCAAATAAGAGAATAAATAGGAGGAGACACCTAGGCACCAGAGAGAAGAAAGAAGAGCTAGGAGTGAGAAAAGAAGAAGGAGAAGAGGATGCCAGGGCCCAGCCACACAGCCACACAGCCAGCCATGGAGTAAGAAGAAAAGAAAGACACACAGAATAAAGAAAAACAAAAAAGACCAGAGGCAAAATGTAGTTAAAGAGAAACAGGATAATTTAAGTTAGAAAATCTGACTAGAAACAAGCCAAGCTAAGGCAGGGCATTCATAAGTAAGAATAAGCCTCGGTGTATTTATTTGGGAGCTGGGTGGCAGACTCCCAAAGGGAAAACAAAACCAACTACATGTTCTCTCCTTCTACCATGAGTTGTGGGGATCAAATGAAAATCATCAAGCTTTCTTAGCAAGTGCTCTTACCCACTAAGCCATCTTGCTGAATGTAACTTAACCAATTTTTAAAAGGCCTTCTGGGGCTGAGGAATGAACGCAGCTTAGTAATAGAGTGAGTGCTTGGCATGCAGGAAATCCTGGGTTCCATCCCTCCTAGTCCTAAAAATAAATAAATATACACCAAATAAGCAACCAAGCTAGTCAGCCTCTAATGAAAACAGAATTGGCCTCTAAAAATAACCAAGAAAAGAATTATATTATTGAGATCTAGGTGTGGATGTAGCCAGACCAGGAATTCAAAGCCACCCTTACCTACACAACCAGTTGGAAGCTAGCCTAGGTTATAAGAGACTCTGTCTCGCCTGGCAGTGGTGGTGCACAGCTTTAATCCCAGCACTCAGGAGGCAGAGACAGATTGATCTCTGTGAGTTTGAAGCCAGCCTGGTCTACAGAGTGAGTTCCAGGACAGCCAGAGCTGTTACACAGAGAAACCCTGTCTTGAAGAAAAACAAAAGCAACAACAACAGAAAATCCTTGTTAAGAGACCCTATCTCAACACCATCCGTCCCCAAACCTACATGAGAGGAAAACCTTTGAGGGATAGCTCCAGATCACGGCACCAAGAAGACCAAGCATCACACTGGCAAAGACTGGATTTGCAGCAGACCAACATGGATCACTCAGAGAAAGTCAAGAGACAGTGGGGTGCACTCTGTAATCCCAGCACCTAGAGGTGGAGGCGATAGGATCAGAGTTCAAGGTCATGCCTAGCTAGCTACCTGGCAAATTGAATGGGGGAGAGAGCTCGGTTGGTAAAGGGCTTGCCAGGCAATCTCCAGAGCATGTGGGTTTGGGGGCACATCTGTAATCCCAGTGCTGAAGAAGTGGAAACTGGGGGCTCCCTAGGGCTCTCAGCTCAGCCAAATCAGCAAGTCCTAGGTCAATGAGAGAGCCTGTCTCCAACAAACAAGGTAGAGGGCACCTGAGGACCACTGACGTTGACCTCTGGCCTCTGTACACAGGTGAATACATCTACACGTGTACCTACACACATCTGCACTCATATTCACAAATGAGCACACACATGAAAACACACACATACGAAAAGTAAAAAGCTTTCTGTGGTTGAGCTGAGCCATAGCAAATACTGTCATTAAGGAAAATTAGTCCAGGTTTTCAGTTCCAGAGTTCCCCAGTAGCTGAGGTCATGGCTGCCTTATTACTGCGAGTGAACTAATATGAGCAGAGGTTAGCCAGTGCTCCTATTCCCAGACGCTGAGTCACCAGTGACCCAGCATATATCATTTCGCTCTATTTGTGTCTTGGAACCTAATGCAAATGCACCCTCACCCAACCCCTCAGGGACATCACAGGAGCTCCATTAATTAATGTTTGGAAAACAGTCTAATTTGTATATGTCTGGGCTTCAGAAACATGACATCAGTGTGTTTGGGATGCAAAGTTCATTAATTAAATTAGTCAACTACAACTCCAGACATACTTAGTATTTATTAAGCTATGTTCTGAGGCAGGAGCTGGAGGCTGCACTAGAGAGGGCTGAGGGCTTCTTCACCTTAATGCAGCTTATGACATGGAGGGGAAATGGATGATTAGTAAACAAATTCAATAGAAGCTTCCTAACTGTTGTGTGCTAAGAGAAAAACAAGAAGTCTATAGCAGCATCTAGCTAGAGGGGTCTCCTTTTTTTGTTTGTTTTTGAGACAGAGTTCTTGTTGTAGCCCTGACTGTTCTGGAACTTGCTTTGTAGACCAGGCTGGTCTTGAACTCACCCAGTGCTGGGATTAAAGGCATGTACCACCACTACTTTTAAAGTAATAGTCACAGAAGGCTCTGAGGGAGACATAATCTCCTGCCTGGGGATTTAGCTCAAAGGTAGGGATCTTGCCTAGCATGCTGTGGTGCTTTGAACAAGAACTGTACCCCATAAGCTCTTGTATTTGCACACTTGCTCCCCCTTGGTGGCACTGCTTGGAAGGTATGTGTCACTTTTAGGAGTGGAGCCTTGCTGAAGGAAGCAGGATGGGCTCTGAGCATTTACAGCCTTGCCGGACTTCTAGTTCACTCTCTGCTTTCTTCATGTAGTTGAGATGTGATCTCTATGGCCACCTGCTGTCATACCTTCCTCACCATTATGGGCATCTAGCCCTCTGGAATTACTAGCCAAAACTAACTGTTCTGTAAGTTGCTTTTGGTCTTGGTATTTATCACAGAAACAAAAAAGTAACTAATATACATGCTTAAACCCTGGATTTAATACACACACACACACACACACACACACACACACACACACACACACGGAGGGGGGTCCCTAGAAATGAGCCCCAAGAGAAGGTGAGAAGTGAGGCTGGGATTGTAGCTCAGTAGATAGAACACTTGCCTTGCGTACATAAAACCCTGGGTTTGGTCCACAGCACCAGTATAGACTAGTGTGGTGGTACATACCTGTGAATCCAGTACTAGAGAGGATCAGAAGTTAAAGGTCATCCTTTGCCACTTAGGGAGTCTAAGCCCTGGGCTGGAGATCTCTCACCACCAGCAACAGCAAAAAGGACCAGGCAGTGGTAAGGGGTTAGACTTTTGTTTTTATTTAGCTATAGGAAGAGTGTGTGTATGCTACTCTGTGTGCGGAAATCACAGGACAACCTGTAGATGCCCATTCTCTTCTCCTACCATGTGGTCCTGCAAATCAAACTCAAATCATCAGGCTTTGGTGGCTAGTGTTCAGCTGAAACTGTTGGGTCCAGGGTTGTGAAATGATGGGGGACAGACCACCAAAGTCTATTAAACCAGAAGCAGTCTTTATTCTAAAAACCAAAGAGAAAAAAAGAAAGGAAGGAAGGAAGGAAGGAAGGAAGGAAGGAAGGGAGGGAGGGAGGGAGGGAGGGAGGGAGGAAGGAAGGAAGAAGGAAGGAAAGAAAGAAAGAAAGAAAGAAAGAAAGAAAGAAAGAAAGAAAGAAAGAAAGAAAGAAAGAAAGAAAGATCACTGCGGAGCACAAAAGCTTATCAGCTAGCTGAGACCACAGCCAGTATTCAGGATTCTGAGGCTGTGACAGCTGGAGGTGGGTTATGAGCCCCTTTTTATAATAAGGAGAAATCATTAGGCATGGACAAAGGAATTTGTTTGTTTGTTTGTTTTTTCGAGACAGGGTTTCTCTGTGTAGTTTTGGTGCCTGTCCTGGATCTCACTCTGTAGACCAGGCTGGCCTTGAACTCACAGAGATCCACCTGCCTCTGCCTCCCCAGTGCTGGGATTAAAGGTATGCACCACCACCGCCCAGCTCGAAGTTAAACTTTTAGAGACAAATTGTTTTAGGTATTTACAATTTCCCATTAACAAGGTCTTAGGGGGTTTCTGTTAGAATTCCTAGCCACTCCCCCACGACTGTGCATGCGCTGGCAAGATGCTTAGCCATCCCAGGGCCTTACGTCCTACGTAATCCATGTGCTGCGTGATCACATAATTTGAGCTCAGCATGATCATGCAACCTATGCACATGTATGACGTAGCTACGTAAGCCCATATGCACATGTGGGGGGGGGAATCTATAAAAAGTGAGTTCCACGTATTCCTCCCCTCTCTTCCTGCATAGGCCTATGCACATCTTTTCTGTTCCCTTCCCTTAATAAACTTTTATAGTGGATTTTGTTGTACCTCTTGGCTTTTCTGGCAGAGGAAACAGCGCCACTTAATGAATAACAGTTTTAGCTAAACAGTATTTGTATATCCCTGCAGCCCTCCTTGACATAGTTCATTGATGTTTGCCCAAACCTGCATCTTTTCCTGACATAGTTGGGTTCCCATACGTGGGAGGGGGGGGGGGGATACGAAACAACGCAAGGCAGATTGTCACGTGGAACTCATTAAAAGTTAACTTTGGTTTCAGTAGTGAGTGGTAGGGGGTTATCGAAGAATAGCTAACCCCAGGGCTACAAAGGGCAATCTTCAGTAAAAGAAAACTAACATTTGGGTTGTTGACAGAGCTGCCCATCATAAAACACAGAAGGCCCAGTTAAAGGTTAATCCCTTTTTGTTGATCAAGCTGATGGTTGTCAGTTTCTGTCCCTTAAGCTTATTCCTATATACCTGTACCCTACAGAACCTCCAGCTCACTCCTGCTTGATCCGGAAATCCCCATTCCTCTCGCTCTTGAAGCCCCACCCTCTCAGAGAATCTCCAACAAAGAAAAGGCACCAAAAAGCTCAGTTCTGCATTCTTGGTGGCTGCAGCAGCTCCTCCCCTGAAGTTGCCAGCAGCCCAAGACCCAGCCTAAATCAGCTTTTGACCACACTTGGGCACGAACCCAGCTTGTGGTGAACACATCACTACCCCTCACCTACAGGCTATATAAGCTCCCTGCTTTAGTTTGGGGCCCGTGACTTCTCCTGCCTTGATCTCTGGGTCTGGAGAACTCACCTGGGAGTTGCTTTGCTCAAATAAACCTGTTCTTTTACTTTTTCAATTTGGCTTGATCTGGCTTACTGCGTTGTCGGAAAAACCTATTATCACGTTCAGAAAACCTATTAGCTAGTGCCTTTTTGTGTGGGGGGGGGGGGGGAGGTGGATGTTGGGGAATATTATTTTAATGTGTGTTGCATTTTTTCCTACTGCTTTTGTTAACAATTCAAAGATGTGTTTGATTACATAAAATTAACCTGCAAGCAGGAGGCTGAGTCAACAAGTAGCTGACAGGAAGTGGTCAGCCATGTGTAGCAAGGGTTTTTTAAGTGAAGCCTAAGAGAAGGACGCTGGGTATTTTAGAAGACTCCAGCAAAGGGAGAAGGTTAGCTACTTGCTACTCAGCCTCTCTGAGTGAGCAGAATTCCACCTCAAAACTCGAATCAAGAGTTCTTTAGATTTAGATAAAGTCTCCCTTAGTAGCTTTGAAAGAGTCGATGCCTGAGTATTGGAGTTGCAGTTGCTGCAAATTCTGGGATTGGATCTAAGGATTCACACATGCTAAGCAAATGCTCTACCACTAAGCGACATCTCCAGATTTCTGTTCTCATTTTGAGACAGGGTCTCACTAAGTTACCAGGCCAGCTCTGAACTTCAGATCCTTCTTGCTCAGCCTCTGTAGTGGTTGCAATGATAGGCCTGCACCACCATGCCTGGCTCCCATCCCATTCTTTTATGACTCCTCCCAAATTCTGGGATTAAATGTGTGCACCACCACCTGCTGGCTTCATTGTGTGTGTGTGTGTGTGTGTGTGTGTGTGTGTGGTGTATGTGTATGTGTTTGTGGTTTTTTTGGGTTTTGTTTGTTTGTTTGGTTGGGGTTTTTTTTGTTTTTGTTTTTGTTTTTGTTTTGTTTTGTTTTGAGACAGGGGTTTCTCTCTGTAGCTTTGGATCCTGTCCTGGAATTTGCTCTGTAGACCTGTCTGGCCTCGAACTCACTGAGATTCACCTGCCTCTGCTTCATGAGTACTAGGATTAAAGGCATTCACCACCACCACCCAGCCCTGGCTTCATTTTTTTTTTTTTTGAGGCAGGGTCTCCCTGTGTAGCTCAGGCTGGCCTGGAACCTGCAGGTGTAGGTGTTCTTTTAGCCTCTGCCTCCAGGGTGCTGCAATTACATGCTTGTACCACCTTGCTCAGCCTTTCCCAGGAATTTTGAGTGCTGGGAAAGGGCTGTTTCTGCTTCTTTGTCAGGTGACTGGATACATCTCCTATGGTCATGTGACCAGATTCTGACCAATGGAATGCAAGGACTTTTCTCACTTTCAATTATTTTTTTAAAGATTTATTTTATTGTACATGTATGATTATTTTGCCTGCATAACTGTATATGTACCACATGCATGCCTTTGGAGATAGGAAGAGGGCATCAAATCTACTGGAGCTAAAGTTACAGATGGTTATTACCACTGTATGGGTGCTGAGAACCAAACCCAGAAAATGTCGGCTTCCTGGATGGTCATCTTTGCTCCTTCCTCTTAGTCTGATGGGGAAGATGGAGCCACCAGCTGGCAGATGCATAAGCCCCTGAATCAGAGATTATAGGGGAGCCACTTACCCATCTGCAGGACCTGAGTGGGTGGGTATTTCAAGGGCTACAAAACACAGGATCAAGAAAAAGGTGTCCAAATTCAGGAGGGACCTTAAGTGATAAAAGGACACACAGGTAAGGCCAGGCAGTGGTGGCGCATGCCTTTAATCCCAGCACTTGGGAGGCAGAGCCAGGCAGATCTCTGTGAGTTCAAGGCCAGCCTGATCCACAGAGCGAGATCCAGGACAGGCACCAAAACTACACAGAGAAACCCTGTCTCGAAAAAAAAACCAGATAATATGCATTAGATGTAGATGAGCATTTGAGCATTGAGTCATAAAAGAATGGGATGGGAGCCAGGCATGGTGGTGCAGGCCTATCATTGCAACCACTACAGAGGCTGAGCAAGAAGGATCTGAAGTTCAGAGCTGGCCTGGTAACTTAGTGAGACCCTGTCTCAAAATGAGAACAGAAATCTGGAGATGTCGCTTAGTGGTAGAGCATTTGCTTAGCATGTGTGAATCCTTAGATCCAATCCCTACTATCAAGGGGAGAAAGGGTGGGAGAAGGAGCAGGAGGAGGAAGAGGAGGAGGTGGAGAGGAGAGGGCCAGGCATAGAGGCACACCCTGCACTGTAACCTCAGCCCTTGGGAAGTAGAAGCAGAAGGACCAGCACTTCAAGGTTGTCCTCAGCTACAGAATGAGCTGGGGGCCAGCCTAAGCTACATGAGACCCTGTCCCTAAAAAGTCCAAATGAATTACAGGGATGAATTTGGATGACAACACTTTGAATGTCACCTCTGGTTCCTTCCTGGCCTTTTCATCCTTGATTTTCTTTTTCTTCTCTTTTTTCCCCTTCTCTTTCTCCTTATTCTTCTCTTGTTCCTTCTTTTCACTCTCCTGGGTCTGCATCTCCAGTTCTATTTTCACCTGGATCCAACAAGTGGTGTTCTGGAGACGGGGGGATTTCACAGAAGTAGGAGAACCCAGCTGGGCAATGGTGGCGCACGCCTTTATTACCAGCACTCAGGAGGCAGACGCAGGTGGATCTCTGTGAGTTCAAGGCCAGCCTGGTCTACACAGTGAAACCCTGTCTCAAAAAACACAAACAAAACAGGAAGAAACCAAAGCCTGGCACAGGCAGACCTGTATTCTCACAGCATGGGGAAACTGCCAAGGTAGAGACAGCTGAGTGTGCAGAGATAGTATTGGGAGAGATGGGGGAGTGTTAAACAAGAAAGGGATGCTGAGAAGGACCATTCTCATTGGAGCTGCTGCCCTCTCCAGGACCATGTGACTTTGGAGCCTTAATGGTCTCACCAGACCTCCCTGTTCAGGGCCATGGCTGCCTTTAGTCTCATGCAGTCTCTTTAGCCGTTCATCTTTGCTCTGGCCACAGCTATCTCTGTTAAGACAGACCCTTCCCCATCCACTGCCACATCCTCAGCTCACATTCACTGTTGTCTTTAATCCAAGGCTGAGCCTGTCCCCATCTCAAGAGTACCTGCTCTGGAGTCTTGTCTGCAAAGAAAGCAAAAGAGACAATAAGTCGGGCACTAGTATTCTTCATTTTGTGCTTCCTGATTGTGGAAGCAGTGTGGCCAGCTGCCTCCTGTTTCTGCTGCCTACCTGCCCAACATCATGGACTGTGTCCCCTTGAACTGTGAGACAGAATAAACCCTTCCTTCCTTAAAAAAAAAAAGTCCAAATGAAACAAACATTATTTTAAATATGTATGAAGCCAGGTGTGGTAGTGTGCATGTAATCCCAGAACTTGGGAGGCTGAGGCAGGAGGATTGTAAGTTCCATATCAGCCTGGGATAGAAAGTGAATTTGAGTCTAAGCTGGGTTATAAAGTGATGCTGTGGTGTGTGTGTGTGTGTGTGTGTGTGTGTGTGTGTGCGTGTGTCTTTTTTTTCCATTATTCTGAGTGGGTCTGGGTGCTATGGAATAATCCTTTTGTATACTGTGAATATTTATTGCTCTCATTGATTTATTAAAAGGCTAAATGGCCAATAGCTAGGCAGGTAGATGTCAGGTAGGACTTGGGGACAAAAAGAGAGCACAGAGAAGAAGAAAGGCAGAGTCACCTGCCAGATGCAGAGGAAACAGGAGATGAACTTGCCATGCTAAAAAAGGTACCACCACATGGTAGAGCGTAGACTAAAAATATGGATTAAAGTTGTAAGAGCTAGTTAGTAAAAAGCCTAAGCTATCAGCTGAGTATTTGTAATTAATAAGAAGTCTCTATGTGGTCATTTGGGAGCCGGTGGTCCACACACACACACACACACACACACACACACACACACACACCCTGCCTAAAAATGGCGCCCAAAGTCCAGCCATGCATATCCACATAAAAACTAAGAAAGCTTAAGAAAAGTTTTCCAAACACACAAAAATGGAGCCAAATGTGGCTTCCTAGTCTCACAGTCTCATGCCAGCTGCAGTACAGAGATGCACCTCCCAGCAGCTGCCTGTGGGATGGAGACAGCCAACAGCCACCATGCACTAGTGCCATGCACTAAGCTGACCATGCCAGCAGCTGGCATAGCAGTTTCAGATTTGTCTCATGCAATCAAAGAACCTTACAGATGCCCAATAAAGACAGATCCAGACAAAAGAAACCTCTAAACAGGTCACAGTGTGTTTAAAAATGTACATAGCCTGAGAAGGAAAGGAGAAAGGATGTAGATAGTTATAGAAGAAAATAGTTTAAAAATAATAAAGTCCTTAAAAAAGCAGTAGAGTAATATTAAAGAAAAAACCCACATATAGATGGAAAATACACAGGGAGTCTGGGTCCTATATGTTCTTGTGTTATCTTTAAATTTTTTTTATTCCTGATGAAGAAATAGTAGCTGCTAAGAGACATTGGATTATGAAGGCTGCTGGCTTAAACCAACCTATATATTTTAAAAAGTATCTTGAATTAAAAATGAGAGTCAAAATGTGTGTTGCTTTGGGAAAGAGGTTATGCTTTTTTTTCCACAGAAAATGAAAGGCTGTGGATTTGTTCAAGGTTGAAGATGGTCAGATTTGATCGGGGAAGACCCCCTGAAAATCCTGGCTACAGACATAAAGAAATAAACATAGAAAAACTACAAAGCATGTAATGTATGTTTTACCTACTCAGACATAAAACAAAAAATCATCTTTGGCTAACTTCTGTACAACACACAGTCTGTACTTGTATTAATGCAGATATGCATGTTACCTTTAAAAGTTTATGTATTTTCAGAACAAGGGGACCAGACGCCAATAAAAAAATGGATGGCCCAGATGATCCAACATCTCAGAGCACCTCTGTTACAGTTTCCTCAGAGTTCTGCATCCAGAACAGCTTCAAGGCTGCTGGCTGTGATGATCCAGCCTCACAGACTACTCCAGTCAGGACTTGACCATTATCCTGATTTTTTCCAAGGTTCCCCCAAAGATGCCAGCACCCTCAAGCAACAGGAAGCAGTCTAGAGAAAACAACACCCACATTCCCAAAATATGAGTTATGGTTGTTTGTCATCATTTGGGGGTGGGGAGTGGGCTACAAGTTGTTGTTGGTCATGGTCAAAAAAAAAAAAAGCTAAACAAAAGAGTTAGATTCAAGGATCTCTTTCTGAAGAAAAAGGGAGGATATAGGAATGATAGAAATAAGATAGATTATTGAATCTACTTTAATCCAAAAAAACAACTATTAATCTCAAAAAATTTTATATTGGTATGGATTTTGGTTTATTGATAAAATTTAAAGTTATTTTTTAATACTATATGTGTGTTTCTACTCTTGTTTGGGGTATTGTGCTTATGCAGTTCACTTTAAAATGTAATGTATAATTAAGAAATACAGGTTAGCAGTAAGTCATCTATTATAATCAAACTTGTAGTCATATTAGGTATGTTTTCAAGGTTAAACATATATTTAGATTGATAGGTGATCTTCAAACATTTCAAAGAACTACAGAATATGGCATTTAAAATGTTTTAATAAAATAAGGCTTTTCTTGATAGTGAGACATTTCTTCTCCTGACAATACCAATTTACTTCAGAGAAGATAATGGGCATTGAAGAAACTCCATATGGAGTTTGCTTTCTTTTTTTTTTTTTTTTTTTTTAGTTTTTCAAGACAGGGTTTCTCTGTGTAGCTTTGAAGCCTGTTCTGGAACTCAGTCTGTAGCCCAGGCTGGCCTTGAACTCACAGAGATCTGCCTACCTCTGCCTCCCGAGTGCTGGGATTAAAGGTGTGCACCACCACTGCCTGGCTTTGGAGTTAGCTTCCTTTGTGGCAAAAGCTAGCCACTAGGCAAAGAAACTGCCCTTGCCTCAATTGCTCACAGTATAATCTCCAAACTGGACCAGCAGCAAGCAAAAGAAAGCAACTACCGGGCTGGAGAGATGGCTCAGAGGTTAAGAGCACTGGCTGTTCTTCCAGAGGTCCTGAGTTCAAGTCCCAGCAACCGCATGGTGGCTCACACCATCTGTAATGAGATCTGGTGCCCTCTTCTGGTGAGCAGATACACATGCAGGCAGAATATTGTTTACATAATAAATAAATCTTTTAAAAAAAAAAAAAAAGAAAGCAACTACCAAACTTTGCCATGACAAGGTAGGACAGTCTTTCAAAATTCCCTGCTTCTCAGAAATGTCTGTCAGATATACTAAGCCTATAGGCCAAAGATGGATGCCCCAACATTGCAGAGGAACTTTGGGCGACTGTCCGGGCAGCCAGATGTTCCTGTTGTTAGGTAGTATTAATTCCCTCTGGCGTCTTTTATGGAGTTAAAGACTAAATAGTTAAACTTATAGTTTTCCTTTGTTATGATAAAAAGTAAATTAGGTATAAAACTTTAGGCTCACAAAGATAAGATAGATAATAGAGTATTTTCTCTAAATTTGCCAAATATAAATGTACTGTATATTATAACTTTAATTCTTTTTTTTTTTTTTTGGCTTTTCAAGACAGGGTTTCTCCATGTAGTTTTAGTGCCTGTCCTGGATCTCACTCTGTAGACCAGGCTGGCCTTGAACTCACAGAGATCTGCCTGGCTCTGCCTCCCAAGTGCTGGGATTAAAGGCATGCACCACCACTGCTTGGCATAACTGTAATTCTTACTTGATAGCTGTTGTATATAATTTTACTATGTTAAAGTTAAAACCTTCCTTTTTAATTAGACAAAAAGGGGGAAATGCTGTGGACCAATCTTTTTGTACACTGTGAATATTTGTTGCTCTCATTGGTTAAATAAAGGGATAAATATCCAATAGCTAGGCAGGTAGAGGTTAGGCAGGACTTGTGGACAAAAAGAGAGCATAGAGAACAGGAGGGGTGGAGTCACCAGTCAGATACAGAGGAAGCAGGAGATGAATGTGTCCTGAAAAAAAGTACTGCCACATAGTAGAACATAGATAAGAAATATGGATTAATTTGAGATGTAAGAGCTAGTTAGTAACAAGCCTAAGCTATCAGCCAAGCATTTATAATTAATAAGTCTCTGTGTGGCTATTTGGGAGCTGGCTGGCAAGGCAGAGCTGACTGGCAGGATAGAGAAGGTCCTCCTACATCTGGGAATCTGGCCCAGCTTGCAACCCTATTTGGGAGCTAGCTGCCTGTGACTCCTCAGGGAGCTGAGGTCTATCCTGCCCAGTCTGAAAACCAAGGGGTTCTTACCTTCAAGCTGCATCTTTTTTTTATTGATGCACTATTATGTTTTGGTCACTATGCTATTTACTTTATAAGGATATTTTTCACCAACACTTGATTTTTTTGTTTGTTTGTTTGTTTTCACTGCAAGGTATTAAACCTAAGGTTTCTAGACTGACAGATGGCTCAATGGTTAAAATCACTTGTTCTTTGAGAGGATCTGGGTTTGGTCCTCAGTATCCACACTGTGGCTCACAAACATCTGTAATTCCAGTTCCAGGGGATGCAATGCCCTCTTCTGACCTCTGATGGTATGGGGCATGCACATGGTGCACAGACAAAACACTCATATACATAAAAGAGCATAAATAAATCTAAAACAAAACCCAAGCCTTCCCACAGATTGGACAAACACTTTTCCAGAGAGCTGGCCCCCGCGGTGTTTGAAGACAGGATCTCATGGCTGGAGAGATGGATCAGCTCTTAAAAGCACTTGCTGCTCCCAGTGTTTTGAGACAGGGTCTGTCTTAGTTACTTTTCAATAGCTGTGACAAAGCACCATCACCAAGGCAACTATAAAAGAAAGCATTTAGCCAGGCAGTGATGCTACTCACCTTTAATCCTAGCACTCAGGAGGCAAAGACAGGCAGATTTCCGTGAGTTTGGGGCCAGCCTGGTCTACAGAGTGAGTTCTAGGACAGCCAGAGCTACACAGTGAAACCCTGTGTTGAAAATTAAAAAAAGAAAAAAGTATTTATTTGTAGCTTACAGCTGCAGAGTTTGAGCATGTCATCATGCAGGCAGGTTTGCTGGAGCAGTGGCTGAAATCTTACAGTTTAATCCACCAGCATGAGGCAGACAGAACTAACTGGGAATAGCCTGGGCTTTTGAAACCTCAAAACCTGCCCCAGGGATACACCTACAAGGCCACACCTCCTAATCCTTCCCAAACAGTTCCACCAACTGGGGACCAATTATTCAAACATATGAGTCTATGGGGGCCATTTTCATTCAAACACCACAGGGTCTCATGTAGCCCAAACTGGCCTCCACTCACTATATAGCTCAGGCTGTCTTTGAACTCTTGATCTTTCTGCCTTCACCTCCCCAGTCCTGAGATTTAAGCATGCACCTCCACACCCCTTGTTGTTTTTTCTCCAGCTCAGTGGCTGTGCCTTAATCTACTGCTATTTCAGCCAGCAGTTTCAACTCTGCAGTTACCGGCCTGCTTCTCCAGCAGCAGCCTGGCTGCTCAGGCCTCAGGCTGGCAGGAATTCTGTTCCCACATGCACCAGCTCTGTCACTGGCACTAAAGGTATCTCTAATTAAATCTCTATCATTCTATTTATAAATAAGACTCAAGATTCAAAGGCTGGGGTGAAAACCTGCAAGCTCAGAGAGGCTGAGTAGCAGCTAGCTAAACCTTTCTCCTTGCTGGTATCTCTGAAAGACCCGTGCTTCCGCTTTGCCAAAACAGAAAGAGCTGCGCCATTCCTGTGTGTGTCTCTCTCTCTCTCCTAGATGCCCTCTGTGATTACTTTCTGTCAACAAGTTGCTTACTCAGCCTCCTGAGCCAAGGTTAATTTTATTTAATCAACCCAATGAACTCAGGGTTCACAGTGTGATCGAATATCCCCACCAACCCCTCCTGCTGTGTATATACTCTTCCTATTTGCCTCATTCAGCTCACATATCTTGGTGACCAGATGGGGGCCAGTGGGTTGCACAGGGTAGAGATTATGAGGGCAGAGAGCATGGTGTAAATGGATGTTTGTAGTTACACCTATAATAGTATTGTCTAAACAAGGTATTGGGGAGAAGAAGGAGTTGGTTATTGGAGAAGGAAGGTATCTGCAGACTTTCCATTGACCCTTAGGAACAAGATCAGACATGAAAGGCACAAATAGATATGGAGGTTGTGATTGGTTTGTTGTTTATTAGGACAGGGTTTCACTATGAAGTGCTAGGTAGCCTCAAGTTCATAAGACTCCTGTCTTGGCCTCCCCATAGCTGGAGTTACAGATATGCACTACCCACCCAATTTCTAGAGATAGTACAAAATGTATTGGAGGATGTGCATATATTACATATAAGTACTATGCCATTTATTTTTATAAGGGAGTTGAGGATCTATAGAATTCTATAGGCTTTAGTGGATTATGGAACCACGCCACTGTGAGTGCCAAGGGATGGTGTTCATAGGTGAGTTTTGTTTTTGTTTTTCTTTGTCTTGTTAATTGGTTATTTTTTGTTTGATTTCTGTTTTTATGAGACAAAGTCTCTTGTAGCCTAGGCTATCCTGAATATATAGCCAAGGACAACCTTGAACTCTTGATCCTCCTTCCTCTGTCTCTTACAGGTTGAGATTATAGGCTTGCAGAAGCACGCCTGACTCTGCTGCTGCTTTATTTATTCAGACAGGGTCTTTTTACGTAACTAATGCTGGCCTTGCACTGATGATCCCTGCTTTACTACTGGGATAACCGAGTGCAAGACTAAAGGAACTAGAAGATTGGGGCGGAGTCTCCCCCTGCGGACACATCAAAGCTCCAGCTCCTGGTACACACGTGACTTCTTTGAGCCGAGTGTCTCGGACATTTGATAAGCAAGAGGGCTGGCAACACTGCGCAGCAGGTAAAGGCACTTGCAGTTCAGCCTGATGACCTGAGTTCAGTCCCCGGGACCGCACAGTGGAAGGCGAGAACCTGTAAGTTGTCCCCTGACATAGGCACACTATGGCATGCCTGCATTTGAATGCACACAGACACAGAAAGAAGGAGAGAGAGAGAGACAGAGACGGCAATGACAGGGGTGACAGTGGTGACAATGGTACCTGGTCTGCCCTCTTTTGTGTTTTGAGTTCTTACACGTCGGTAAAATGCCAGCCAGGCATGATGATGCATGCCTGTATCCCAGCACTTAGGAGGATTGCTGTGGGTTTCAGGCCAGCCTGGGCTGTAAAGAACCCTGCTGGGATGACAGACATAAGCCACTGCACACCAGTTTTATGTGGTACTGGGAATCAAACCCAGGGCCTCCTGCATTTTAGGCAAGGACTCTATCAACCGAGCTATGTCCCTAACCCCACCCCATCCAAACATTGGTAATGGTGTGCTGGGCACAGGGTGGATGTCTAAACGCTGCCTTTCTGTCCCTCCATGTCCCTACCCCACCCCTCCTTAGTTCACCACCACCCACGTGTTTATTCAGTATGCTTCACAGTGCCCCGCAGAGGAGGACCCTGTAGGTAATACCTTCCTCCCCCAAACGATGCCTGGGGTGAAGTTTAGATATTAGGGGGGTCTCAGAGGAAATCAAGAGCAAATAGGTGCTGATACAAGTGTCAGAACCCTCGTCCAAGGGCAGACGTTTCCTCTGCCAAATATTTCTGAAGCATTAGTCCCCCTTACCACCACCACCACCACCACCCAATTGAAGACAGCCAATGGTGGGCTCCATCCGAGAGTACAGGCCCATCAGTCCTCTGCAGCTGCATTTTGGACTCCAGAGAGTCCTCTGGGATGTGGGTTGCAATACAGGACCAATCAGCTCTACGTGCGCTAATCTCCAAACTGGAAAGGAACTCGCTTTTGGCTTCTGATATATCTCGGAGATGGGGACCGTGGGGGCATCTCTGCTGGACTGTCCATCCTGAGGCCACAGTAGAGCCCCAGAGATGGGCAACAAGGATGTGCCCGCTGTCCTTATCCCACCCTAACAGATGCGCAGTTCATCTGGAACCCAAAGGGGAACAGTTGATACGCAAGTAGACTCTAGAGGGCGCTCGAGGAGGGAGCCACGGGACCACAAGAAGTTTGTTTTGAATTAGCAATTCTAGCTTGCATCTTCAGTGCTCTGGGAGTCTAGCCCTTTACTCATTTTTAGATTTCAATTTTTTTTCCTTTGAGGTGGTGAGAATTGAACCTAGGGCCACGTTCATGCTAGGCAAGGCAAGTGCTCTAACACTGAGCTACATCCCAGCCCTTATTGAAAAAGAAAATCCCGTAACACGGGAGGCAGAGGCAGGCAGATCTCTGAGTTCAAGGCCAGCCTGGTCTACAGAGCGAGTTCCAGGACAGCCAGGGATCCCCAAAGAAACCCTGTCTCGAAAAACCATAAAGTCTCATTTTTTTTTGTGGGGGGCAGGGTCTAGTGTCACCTCTCTTAACCTCAAACTTGCTATATAGTTAAGAAAGGCCTTGAAGTTCTGATCCTTCGGCCTCCACCTGAGTGCTGGGACGACAAGAGAGCACTACCAGGATGGGTTTATGCAGTGCTGCGGGTGGAGCCCAGGACTTTGTGGGTGCTAAGCAAACACTGGGCTTTAATCTTAGCTTTCTTTTTATTTTTTATATTGAAAGATCTCATTCAATTGCACAAGCATGCCTTGAACTTTTGATCTTCCTGCCTCAGCCTCTCAAGTAGCTGGATCACAAGTCTGTACTACCAGACCAGATTCATTCAGATCATCTTCACGATGTCTATTTTAAACATGTGATTGCACAATGGCATCAAAATACTATAAATCGGGGGCTGGAGAGATGGCTCAGTGGTTAAGAGCATTGGCTGCTCTTCCAGAGGGCCTGGGTTCAATTCCCAGCACCCACATGGCAGTTCACAACTGTCTGTAACTCCAGGGATCTGACACCTTCACACACCAATGTACATAAAATAAAATTTAAATAAATAATTTTTTAAAATACTATAAATTGGTCCAGTAAGATTGATCAGCAGGTAAAGGCACTTGCTGCCAAGCCTGACAGAGCTTGATCCCCAGGATCAGCACGGTGGAAGGAAAGAACCAACTCCAGAAAGCTGTCCTTTGACCTCCACACCTGTGTTGTAGTATGCGGCACAGGTGCACGTGGGAGCACCGATGTACATACGAGTGCACACACACACACACACACACACACACACATACATATACACACATATACATAAAATGGTAAATTGTGTTTACTCTTTGAACTAGGAATTCCCCATGCAGGAATTTCTCTCTAAGAAAATATACTTAAAGATAAACCCTTAAAGGCTTAAGCACAAAGGTACTTGTCCTAGCTTTCCTGAAATCCAAAATATTGAATCCAATCCAATTATCTTGCAAAAGGGATTGCATTTGAGCCAGCAAAGACACATCTATGCAATGCAACTCAAGGCTACCAGGAAAAACATTGTATGATATGGCCTATCGCCTGTCCAGCCTGGGAGCCGAGAATGGGGTAACATTTTTGAAATGGTTGGAAAATCAAAAAGACATGTGGAACTATATGAAATTCCAATTTAAACTTATACTGGAATACAGCCATGCTCATTCATGGATGTCTGATGTATGGTTGCTTCATTGTACAGATGCCAGACGGCTTGTGAAGCCAAATGTATTGCCTATGCAGCCAGTCCTGAGAAAGCTTTCAGACCTGCCATAGACTGAGACCAGATGAGTTAGGTTTGGTGGGAGGCAGAGGCAGGTGGATGTCTGTGAGTTTAGGGTCATCCTGGTCTACACAGAGAGTCCCAGGACTGCCCCAGCCACAGATAGAGTGGGGTCTGTCTAAGGGGGGAAAGGGGAAGAAGACAACATCTTTTCTTCTTTTTTGGGAATGCGGGTCAGGGGGAGCTTTTTTTCTTTTTGTTTTTGAGACAGGGTTTCTCTGTGTAGCTCTGTAGTTCTGGCTGCCCTGGAACTCACTCTGTAGACCAGGCTGACCTCAAACTCAGAGGGATCCGCCTGCCTCTGCCTCCCCAGTGCTGGGATTAAAGGCGTGCACCACACTATTGCCTTTTTTTTTTTTTTTTTTTTTTTTTTTTAACAGGGTTTCACTATGTAGTCCAGGCTTGCTTTGGATTTGGACATGGAATGATCCTTCTGCCAGGGACTCTCAAGTGCTGGGATTACAGGCAGGTGCCACCACAGCTGCTATAAATAATGTGCGCGTGCGTGCGTGCTTGAGTGTGTGTGTGTGTGTGTGTGTGTGTGTGTGTGTGTGCGCGCGCGCATGTGTGCGTGCGTGCGTGTTGCACGTGCACTTGCCCCTTCTATCACTTGTTGAAGCTGGAGGTTTATGCCAGGTGTCTTCATAGTTCTCTCCTGATGGTTTGAAACAGAGTTTCTCCTGGAACCTGAAGCTTACGTGTCAGCTCCACTGGCTGGCTAACAGACTAGCTAATGCATCTGACTCTGCCCTTTGATGCTATGATGAAGACACACTGGGGTTAAAGCCACCGAGTCAGACTCTTTTAGCTGACGTTCTAGGGATCAGAACTCAGGTCCTCATGTTTTCACAGCAAACATTTCACCCACCGAACTGTCTCTTCAGCCCTGTTACTAACATCTGTATACAGTAATACCACTTCAGCAATAGAAAAAAAGGATACAGTATATCTAATGTTACATTGGAGAGAGAGAAAAGAAGACTCGGATAAATATGCTCTGACACCAGCACTTACCTTTGAAGAATGGAGTCACAGATTTTTAAATTTCGTATATTTTTATGTATTCTAGATGAACTTTATTATTATTTTAATTTTATGCTTATGGGTGTTTTTCCAGCATGTATGTCTGTGCTCGACATATGTGCAGTGTTTTTGGAGGCCAGAAGAGGGTGTTGGATCCCCTGAAACTGGAGTTAGAGAGAGCTGTGAGCCGCTATGTGGGTGCTGGAAATGAAACCCGGGTCCTCTTAACTGCTGAGCTATCTCTTCTGCACCCCCCACCACCACCACAGATTTTTTTGGGGGGGAGAGCGAGTTTTGTTTTTACTTTCAGACAGTCTATTTTGATCGTGTTTTTCCCTCCCCCAACTTCTCCCAGATCCTCCTCACCCCCCTACCCACCCAACTTTATGTTCTTTCTCTCTTTCCCAAAAAAAAAAAAAAAAAAAAGCAGCAGGGCTCTGAAGAAGCCCTGTGTAGCTGGTGCATGTGAGGTCGCACTGTCTGCACCAGGAGAGCGGAGGTGACGTCCAGGTCTTGCCCCCAAGAGATTGAATCTTGGCAAACAGTGACTATGGAAAGGTCTACCTGTGGGGGTCCCTACAAATGCCACTGCTGGCAATCTGCACGAGGCAAGAAGGAAATCCGGCTCAGCATGACTCAGTAGCCGGTGTTGGTTCAAACTTCTAGAGTCTGACCCCCGGGCAGTTTATTTTTGACATATTTAAACACAGTACAACTTTGGAAAACCTGGTGGCAATTCTCACAATAATGCTTAAGGTGTGACTATATCAAAACTCTTTTTCAGGGGTTGGAGAGATGGCTCAGTGGTTAAGAGCACTGGCTGCTCTTCCAGAGGTCCCGAGTTCAATTCCTAGCAACCACATGGTGGCTCACAACCATCTATACTGGGATCTGATGCCCTCTTCTGGCATAAATTTGTACATGTAGATAGAGCACTCATATACATAATATAAATAAATTGATTTTTTTAAAGTGTAAGCCAAACAAACCCTTAAAAAAAAAACTCTTTTGCAAAGCACTTGTGACCTCTCCCATAAGAATAGGTTCTATGGCTAGGCGGTGGTGGCACATGCCTTTGATCCCAGCACTTGGGAGGCACAGGCAGGCAGATCTCTGTGAGTTCAAGGCCAGCCTGGTCTACAGAGCAAATTCCAAAACAGGCTCCAAAGCTACACAGAGAAACCCTGTCTCAGAAAACAACAATAACAAAACAAAAAAAAAAAAAAAAAAAAAAAAAAAAAAAAGAATAGGTTCTAAGCTGGGCTTCAGAGGCAGGTGGATCTCTGAGTTTGAGGCCAACCTGGTCTACATAGTGAGTTCCAGGACAGTTAAAGCTACATAGAGGGTCTCTGTCTTGGGGGGTGGGGGAGGTGGGGGTGGGTGGGGGGTGATATATTGACTGAGAAACAAAGCTCAGGATAAAGGTCTTGGGAGGGAGAGTCTAGGGTAAACATCATAGTCTGGGGGATTTGGGTGAGGCCCGGTGCTTACAGATAGCAAAGATCACCAGGTTATTAACTACAGCCATTCCCAGCTCTCCAGGAGGGAAGAGGTATACATTCTTTCCGATGCAGAGATTAGCCTGCATGTTTAACATTCTTGGTTTCCCTAGTGCTATCTGTGAGCACAAAGACCTTGTGCCCGTTACACTCCCCCCTCCCCCCATTCCCTGTGTGCACACAGCACACTCTGCTCATCATTGAGGACTTTCCCCTAAGCACAAAGGTATGAAATAAGTCCAACATGCATAGCCTAGGTCATAGGTTCCCATGTAGCCCAGGCTGGCTTAAACTTGCTATGTAGCTAAGGATGACCTGGACCCCTGATCCTCCTGCTTCTACTTCCACCGTCTTTTAAATGAGGCATGGTGTTCATTCCTGTAATCTCAACTACTAGGTAAACTGAGGCAGGAGGATGGCAAACTCAAGGACTGCCTGGACTATAGCGCAAGTTCAAGGACAGCCTAGGTAACTTAGTGAGAGCCTGCCCCAAAACAAAAAGTTTTTTCTTTTTCTTTTCTTTCTTTCTTTCCTTTTTTTTTTGTTTTTGTTGTTGTTGCTGTTGTTGTTGGTTTTGGGTTTTTTTTTTTTTTTTTGGTTTTTTTCTAGACAGGGTTTCTCTATGTAGTTTTGGTGCCTGTCCTGGATCTCGCTCTGTAAAGCAGGCTGGTCTTGAATACATAGAGATTCACCTGGCTCTGCCTCCCAAGCGCTGGGATTAAAGGCATGTGTCACCACTGCCCAGGTTTTGTTTTGTTTTGTTTTGTCTTGTTTTTGTTGTTGTTGTTTCTTAAAGAAAAGAAAAAAGAACTGAGGATGTAGCTTTATGATAGAGCTCTTTCCAAGCAATTGTGAGGTACTGGTTTCAATCTTCAGCAACACACACACACACACACACACACACACACACACACACACACCCGGGTGTAGTGGCACACATCTGTAGTTCCAGTAATAACCTAAGTTTGAAGCCAACCTGTGATATATGAGGCCCTATCTCAACAAGGAAAAAGGGCTGGGGATGTAGCTCAATAGATAGAGTGCTTGCCTAGCATATACAAAGCTCTGAGTTCCATCATGGTGGCAGATAAAGAAAAACCAGAAGCTCAAGGCTATCCTTGGCTACATAGTGAGTGTGAGGCCATCTTGGGCTGCATGAGATCCTGTTGAAAGAAAGAAAAGAAAAGAAAAGTAAAGAAAAGAAACCAAGGATGGTGGTGCACACCTTTAATCCCAGCACCTCAGAGACAGAAGAAGGAGGATCTCTGTGCATTCAAGACCATCCTGTTATATATAGCAAGTTCCAGGGCAGCCAAGGCTATGTAGAAAGACCTTGTTTCCAAAATAAAACAAAACAAAACAATAAAAGAGCAGAGCAAGAATGAATTCATGCATGGTAGTGCTCTGCTAGCTTTCTCCCATTTATCCCATGCCCAGGGAATGGTGCCACCCACAGTGGGTGGGTCATCCCACCTCAACTGAAATAAAACAATTCACAGACCAACCTGATGTAGACAACCCTCATGGAGACACTCTTCCCAAGTAGCTCTAGAGTGCTCAAGTTGACAACTAACTATGAGTTGGTGAAAAGAATCATAAGGTAAGATGCTTGTGCTAAACTGAGCACCCCAGGACCCATACGGAGACAGAGAAAAAAACCTACTCCTGGGACTTGTCCTCTGAGATCCACATGTGCACCATGCAAGTTTTCTCTCTCTCTCTCTCTCTCTCTCTCTCTCTCTCTCTCTCTCTCTCTCTCTGTCATAAACATATTTTTTAAAACTCATTTTATGCTTTAAACAAACAAACAAAAAAACCCTATCATGTTGAGCATTGGTAACATACACCTTTGATTCCAGCATTTAGGAAGCATAGGAAGTCGGATCTCTGAGTTCTTGGCCAGTTTGGTCTACAGAGCAAGTTCCAGGACAGTCAGGGCTACAGATAGAATCCTTGTCTCAAAAACCCAAAAACAAACAAACAAACAAAAACCCTATTGATCCTTCCAGAGCTGTTAAGCCATCCCTAGGATGCTTTGCAACATCGATTCATGTCCCCTTGCTGAACAGCTCCCTGAAGATACTGAGGATGTGGGAGTGTCTAGGAATCCAAGAGCGCCAGCTGGCTGTGGTGGCACAGGCTGTAATCCCAGCACTCAGGAGACTGAGCCAGATGGATAACAGGCTCCCGGTCTATATGGCCAAACCTTGTGTTTGGTCTGGACGTAAAATATCTCCCATAGACTCACATGTTCGAACACTTGGTCCTTGGCTGGTGGTGCTTTTAGGGTGGTATGGAACCTTTAAGAGGCCAGGCCTGACTGCAGGAAGTGGGTCAAGCCTTGAGGGTTACCACACGGCCCTGCTTCTAGCTCCTGTCTCTTCGCTTCCTGGTCTACTGAGATGTAAACACAACGGCTGCCCTGTGCTCTGTAGCAGGGCTTCCCCACCGAGTTAGACTGTATTTCCTTAACTGAGCCACATCCTCTATTGCTCACTGTCACATTGCTGACACTGGCCAACAAAACAGTCCGTGGGGTAGAAGCACTTGTTATGCAAGCCTGATGACCTGGGCTTGATTCTGGAGCCCAACATGAAAGGAGAAAACAGACTCCTGAGAACTGTCCTTTGAGCTCTGCAAGTGTGCTGTGGCATGTACATGCCCAAACACACACTCTAATAATAACTAACAAAATAAAAGTATTTAAAGAAAATGGCAGAAAGGGGCTGAGGAGAGAGATCATTCAGTAAAGTGTCTGCCTTGCAAGCACAAGGCCACAGGTTCAATCCAGTGCTGCGTTAAACAGGCACGATGGCAGAACCCTGGGATCCCAGCTCCTGTGAGGTAGATGCCGGAACACCAAAAGTTCAAGCTCAGCCTCAGTTCCATTGAGAGCTTGAGGCCAGCCTGGAGAATACACTTTGCCACAGTTACCACCACTCCTTATTAGACACCAGCAATGTTGAGGCTAAAATTGAAGCACTCTTATCAGAGTAGTTTAGCTACTGCTTTCAGCAAAGTGCTATTTCTCAATAAAAAACGACAGCTAGAGAGAAAGGCTTTTTGGCATTTCAAAAGTAGCTTATGTGCTATATTATGCAGAGAGAGATTATTCAAGCCTCCCTGGTACTGCTTAGTTCCTTGAACTTGACTTTATGAACTCTAGATGCACAAAGGAACCTGTCAGAAGCTGACAAGACAAGGAAGGCGAAGGTTGAAGTGGGGGATGCTGATGGAGAAATCCAGAGCTTCTAGAACACAGCTCAAATCCTTGATATGAACAGCAGAGAGTCCGGTGAGGCACTGGGAAGTAGCAGGCAGCTGAACAAGCATGTTCAGTATTGAAACAAGAGAAGAACTTTTTCAACAATGTGCATTAGAATACAATTACTTAATTCAATGCAGTTTTTCTCTCTCTCTCTCTCTTCTCTCTCTCTCTCTCTCTCTAAAAATAAATAATTATGCATTTTGATTGGATTGTAACTCAGTGGTGAATGCTCACCTAGTAGGCAAGAAGCCATGGGTTTGAATCCCAACACTACCAAAAACAGAAGGAAGAGAAGATCAGGGGAAGAAAGCTGGAGGCTGAGCAGGGTGGTGCACATACTTTCAATTCCAACATTCAGGAAGTAGAGGCAGATAGATCTCCATGAGTTCTAGACTAGCCTGGATCAGAAGCCAGGGCTACATAGTGAGACCTGTCATGAGAGAAATCGAGGAAAGAAGGAAAGAAGGGAGGGAGGGAGGGAGGGAGGGAGGGAGGGAGGGAGGGAGGGAGGGAGGAGAGAAAGTTGGGTATGGCCATGTGTTTTTGTAATTCTAGAGCTGGCAAGACAAAGACATGTGGACCCCTGAGGCTTGCCAAGCAGCCAGTCTTGGAGAGCTCCAGGTTTCAGTGAGAGAACTTGTCTCAAAAAACTAAGGTGAAAAGCAATTGAGAAAAATAATCAATGTCAATTTCTGGGCTCCACATGCACGAACTCACATGTGCACACACATGAACATGTACATACACAAAAGGTGTCTTTCTGGTTTTTCTTTGCTTGGATTTTTTGTGTGGTTTTTGTTGTTGTTGTTGTTTCTTTTTGCTGCTGCTGTTATTGTTTCTAGACAGAGCTTCTTTCTCTGTAGACCAGGCTGGTCTAGAACTCAGAGATCTACCTGCCTCTGCCTCCTGAGTGCTGGGATTAAAGGTGGGCGCCACCACTGTGAAGCTTGAGACAGAGCCTCTCTCTACATAGCCCTGGCTGTTCTGGAACTTACTATATAGACCAGGCTGGTCTCAACTCCTCAAAGAGATCTGATTGCCTCTGCCTCCTAAGTACTGGAATTAAAGGCATGAGCCACTATACCTGGCTTTCTTTTCATGTGTTATTTTTATTACTTTTTCTTTTTTTGACAGGGCCTCGCTGAGTAGCCCTGGCTGTCCTGAAACTCACTCTGTAGACCAGGCTGGCCTTGAACTCACAGAGAGCTGCCTGTCTCTGCCTCCTGAGTATTTTGATTAAAGGTACCACCATGCCTGGCTCACAAATGATTCTTTGAGACAGGGTTTCATGATCTAGCCCTGGCCAGCCTTGAACTCAAAAGATAGCTAAGGATTGTTAGAGTCTTGGAGAAGTTCCACAAAAGACCATCATGTGGCTGGAGAGAAACTCTCCAGCTTCCGCCAAGCTCCGGCAGTCCCACAGCCCACTTATAAAATAAACACACAGACTCTTATATTATTTAAACTGTTTGGCCTAATGGCTCAGGCTTTTAGCTATCTAGTTCTTACATCTAAAATTAACCCATTTCTATAAATCTATACCTTGCCACATGGCTCATGGCTTACCAGTATCTTACATGTTGGTACTCATGGCGATGGCTGGCTGTCTCCTGACTTAGCCTTCCTATTCCCAGAATTCTCTTCTCTGCTTGTCCCACCTATACTTCCTGCCTGGCTACTGACCAATCAGCATTTTATTTATACAGAGTGATATCCACAGCACCATCATCCACATATGCAATCAGCAAGATCGTTTATTATCTGGAGATTCCAGCATGCTGGGGCTGGCCATCCCACACAAAGGCAAAATGGTGATGACCCTGAGAGAAGCTTGCAGGCTCCTTTTAAGCACAGCCAAGAAGAAGTGCTAGAGCAGTTAGGTCACTTTCGATATGACTTGTTTAAGCAAGTGACAATCATATCAGTATGTTCTAATTGGCCAGGGCTAGTTAGGGATTGGCTAAGGCTACAGATTTCCATTTTGGGGCAGGCCTCGACAAGTCCCAGGCTTTGTCCTTATTTAGTTATCACCTTGAGCTTGCTGACTGTGTCTCAGGCCTGGCCTGGTCTGGTACTCCTTGTCCTTACTGTTGGGGAAGTTGGAGATTGATTGTACTTTGTGCGTGGCTCCCTCAGAAACTGCTTGTTGAGTCTCAGGAAACTGAAATTGAGGCCTGATCTCTGAGACAAGACTGAGCAGCCTGTTATGGTGTCTGCTCAATCCTCTCAAGGACAATATTTACCCCTGGTCCTCCTGCTCCCCCGGCCCCACTCCCCAACGCAGCATATGCTGCGCCGGACTCTATTTTATCTCAGTTTATTACTATGGAACCTTAGCAGCTTGCCCAGTCTTCTCTTGAGTTCTTGGGCTTAAATGGCTTTCCTCAGCCTCCTCAGGACCGGAAATATAGGTGTGAGCCACTGTTGGGTGAGGAAACTGATACACAATAGCCACTAAGTCTCTGGTCAGGTGTTGTGTTTACTGATGAGGGGGTATTGTTTGATTTTTGTTTTATTATTTGTACCTCCAACATACCAATAAAACTAAGATGGAAACCAAACCTTGAACACACAGGCCTTCAGGGACACTCAAGATCTAAACTGTAACAGAAGGGGTTGGAGTTCGCTCAGCAGTTAAGAGCACGGCTTGTTCTTACAGAGGGCAGGATTCGTCTCCCAGCATCCACTTGGAAGCTCACAATTGTCTGTAACTCCAGTTCCAGGGGATCCAATGCCCTCTTCTGATGTCCACGGGCACTAGGCACATGTGTGGTGTACATACAAATACGAAGGCAAAACATTCGTACATATAAAATAATAAAAAATCAATCTAAAAAAGAAGAAACTGTAACAGCAGCTATCAAAGACTCCTCCAGAGTCCAGGTGTAGCGGGGCATACCATGGCCCCAGCACCCGAAAGGCTGATGCAGGAGGATACTGAGTTGGATGGAGGCCAATAATAAATTCTTGTCTCTCAGGCTGTGGAGATGGCTCATTGGGTAAAAGCTCTTGCCACAAAGTCTAACGACCTAAATTTGACCCTAGACCACAGTGGTAGGAAAGAACTGACTCTCAGAACTGTCCTCTGACCTCCACATGCTCACCGCGGCAAGCACACATCCAAGTTAACTAATTAAGGAATTCACTCAACACACCGAGACTTCCAGGTTGGTTGTGAAACACCTATATTCCCTGAACTCAGCAGGCTGAGACAGAACTTGGTCTCTGAAGTCAGTCTGGCTGCACAGCAAGACCGTCTCAAAGAACAAAGAGAAGCCAGAGCGGTAGTGGCCCACAAGTTAAATCCTAGCAGTCAGGAGGCAGAAGCAGGTGAATCTCTGAGTTCAAGGCCAGCCTAGTCTACAGAGAAAGTTCCAGGACACACTTTGGAATCTGAGTCTGGTCCAGACCCATAATCTGTGACATGTCAAAGCTCAGAGTGGATTATAGGAATCTTCTCACTGATCAAGTTGGTTCTGTTTTGTTTCTTATTCTAAAAAATATTATTTTATGTGTATGAGTATTTTGCCTATATGTATATCTGGGTACCATGTGTGTGCCTGATGTCCACAGAAGCCAGAAGAAGGTGGCTGATCCCCAGGAACAGGAGTTACAGATGGTTTTGAAGAAGAGCCGCCAGTGCGCTAACCAATGGGCCATCTATTCAGCCCCTTGTTTCCTTTTGCTCTTGTTTTTGGTTGGTTCTGTTTTTGCTGCTGTTTTTGGTAGGAGGGGTTGTTTTGTTTTTTGAGATAGGGTCTTGTTATGTAGTCCTGACTGGCCTAGAACTTGATATGTAGACCACGATAGTCTTGAATTTGTAGCCATCTATCTGTCTCAGGCTCCCAAGGGCTAAGATTACAGGCATGAACCACATAGAGATCTTCCTGCTCCTGTTTCCTGGGTGTGGGATTACAGAGGTGTTCCACAACCAGCACAAGTTAGATTTTAAGAACCAGTACCATAGAAAGACAGGACACATGGGGCTGGAGACATGGCTCAGTGGTTAAGAGCAATGGCTGCTCTTCCAGAGGACCCAGGTTCAATTCCCAGCACTCACATGGCAGCTCACAACTGTCTGTAACTCCAGTTCCAGAAGATCTAACACTTTCACACCAATGCACATAAAATAAAGTTCAATAAATTATAGTTTTTTAAAAAGACAGGAACCTGAGGAACATATGAAATGACACAGTGAGAATTTCACCAACCAAACCTTACAGAGGAAAAAGACGCATGAAGAGGCTATGAAAAGGGTTTAGCAACGTCACCCAGCTGTGGGCTGGGAAATGGCTCTGTGGTGAAGAACTTGCTTAGTGTGCTCCAGGTCCTCGGTGCCATCACAACGGCACAGGTAGCTTGCTGGATAATGATTAAGAGATTGATGGGGGTACAGGCCAAGCAGCGGCCCAGCCGATGTTGAAGGGACAAGGTGGGCCTGGTGGTGGCCTGAACCCCCAGCAGCTCAAGGACTGGCTCTACTGGGCTCCTTTGTCCACAGTGGCCGAACTCCCAAAGCTGTCCTGGGCATCTCTAGTTCCATTTCTTTCCTATGTGCGTTGCTCTGTTCAGCCATCTCTTCTCCCTATCTCCCCCCCACCCCCCACACCCCCACACCCCCTCACCTGCCCTAATCCAGAGACAGAAGCAGAAAGATTTCCATGAGTTTGAGGCCAGCCTGGTTTATATAGTAAGTTCCAGGCCAGTCAAGGCTACCTAGTGAGACCCTGTCTCAAACACACACACAGAGAGAGGGAGAGAGAGAGAGGGAGAGGGAGAGGGAGGGAGAGGTGGGGGGAGACAGAGACAGACAGAGAGACAGAGAGCACAGTACAACAGAAACCATAGTAACAATACCATCATCACAAGTAACAGGCTGGCGTGGGGGGTGGGGTGGGGTAGGCTCCTTGTTCGTCACTATCTTGTTTTTGTAACATTTCTTTATTGACACAGCATGCATGTGGAGGCTGTGGAGGTCTGAACAGCTTCCTGAATAGGTTATCTGCTTCTACCTTGTGAGTCCTGGAGACTGACAGAAGGTCAACAGGCTTGAGAGCAAATACCACAGAGCCATGTGTTCCTTGTTTTCTGAGACTGGAACTAGCCGATTGGCTGGATTGGTTAGGCATTGAAATCTGGGCACCTGCCTGTCCCTGCACCTCTTCTCTTTGACAGCCCTGGGTTGGCATGTGCTGAGCCTTTGTGTGATGCTGGGGAGTCGGAACTCAGGTTCTCACGTTTGAGTGACAAGCGGTGAGCCATCTCCCCAGCCTGTGATTACACTTTCTAACCCTTATGTGTTCTAATCCAGCCTGAAATATTTTCTTGGAATGATAAAGTTGTCTGGGATTTCAGCAAACCCAGTGAGGGCAGAGTAAAGCGAAGTTCCCAGAAAGAAGCCCAGCCTTCCGCTGAGTGTTCCTCTAAGGCTGATTGACAGATTCAAATCAGTGATTGTGGAGAGGTAGAATGCTGCAGGTCCAGAGCCTGCTCACAGTTGACCTTAGTCCAGTGGTTCTCAGCCTTCCTAATTCTGGGACCCTTTAATACAGTTTCTCATGCTGTGGGGACCCCCATAAAATTATTTTGTTGCTACTTCATAACCGTAATTTTGCTACTGTTATGAATCATAATGTAAATATCTGATATGCAGGATATCCGATACGCTGTGGAGGCCCAAATTACTCAGGATCAGAGAATCTGAGCTTGCTTTACACAGCAGGGCTGCATAACGGAATGATTTGACCACTGGCGTGGTTACCAGGTGTTTGGAAGGGTCTACACTTGGCCGTGTGGTATGCTTTGATCTAGCAAGGGGGAGGTCTTTTGCCTCGCCCCTTGGCATTGTTATTAAAAACTCTTTTGAATAAACTTCTGGGCAGTTGGATTTTGATCCAGGTTCTCCCGAAGCTATCCTGTGTTTCTGTCTTTCCTCTCTTCTCTAGGTCTGTCTATCATTTCTTATTCCTCTCTCCTCCTCATAGGAACCCTTTTAAAAGGTGGGAGCTGGCCTCCCACAGATGGTGCCCTGAACAGAGACTTAGGTTCAGGGACCCCCACAATATGCGGCCCCTGTGAAAGGATTATTCCAGCCCCAAACGGGTTGTGACCCACATGTTGAAAACATGCTGTCTTTAGGCCTCTCCTCCCCAGTAGCCATTCCTGGGTCACCTCTGTCTTTGACCTCACATCTTGTGATGTTAAGCTGAAATCTTTGGAATGTATCGACTTAGCTGACCCCTAGCATCCACCAGTCCTAAAGTTGAGAATGTCATGAGGTGAAATCTAAGGCCTGTAGCAGAAGTTTCTGCACTTAGCTGTAACCTGTCTTCCTGAAGTGCCCACCAACATATTTGGAAGGTGTCTTGATTTATGAATTTTCTTTGTTCTGACACTATAAAACTTCATAGAATTCTTACCAACACGGAAGTTGGGGAAACCTAAACCAGTGTTCCGGGTCATTCATATTCAGTTCCAGAATAAACTATCTCGCATACCCCTTGAGGTGGGTGCTATGTTTTTACTGTCAGCAGGACATTGGTAAGGCAGAGAGGCCAACCTAAGGAGCTGACAGTGGCTGAGGCCTGGTGATGGTACCAGGGGTGGGTCATTAGTTCCATTCTGTTCATCAGTCTCTCTACTTGGGCTTCTGTTAGAATTTTTTCTTAAGAAAACATTTAAAAGTGGATATGTGGGAAGGGGAGAATACATAGAATTAGTTGCTAGAATATGCATAAATCTACCTGGAAGCAGCAAGTAACAGTGTAACAGTAACAGCAGTGAAAAATTTGCCCAGGTGGTGGTGGTGCACGCCTCTAATCCCAGCACTTGGGAGGCAGAGGTAGGTGGATCTCAGTGAGTTCAAAGCTAGCCTGGTCTACAGAGTGAGTTCCAGGACAGCAGGACTGTTACATAGAGAAACCCTGTTTCGAAATACCAAAAAAAAAAAAAAAAAAAAAAAAGAAAAGAAAAAGAAAGAAAAGAAAAAAAGAAAGAAAAGAAAAAGTAGGGGGAGGGTGGCTGGGAATTAGGAGGGATTGCTAAGTGCCTGCAGGTAAGCATGAGGAACCGAGTTTGAATCCCAGCACCCTCTTAAGCCAGGAGGGACAGTGTTGTGGAATATTATTTCTTTTTTTTTTTTTTTTTTTTTTGGTTTTTCGAGACAGGGTTTCTCTGTGTAGCTTTGCGCCTTTCCTGGAGCTCACTTGGTAGCCCAGGCTGGCCTCGAACTCACAGAGATCCGCCTGGCTCTGCCTCCCGAGTGCTGGGATTAAAGGCGTGCGCCACCAACGCCCGGCTTGGAATATTATTTCAACTGTGTAGAAATGTGTTACATTTGTTTGTGCTGCAGAGTATTACTTTAACTGTGTAAAGGTGTGTGATATTTGTTTATGTTGCATTTAATGATGTAAGAATATATTATATTTGTTTGTACTACATTTGTTTAATGAATGAATACTGCGAATGTAATCTATGAATACCACAAATGTGATTAATATCATGAGTGTAATTAATGAATATCATGAGTGTAATTTAAAAAATAAATAAATTAATTAATTAAAAAAAAAAAAAAGAAAAAGTCTGCTGCATGACAGTGTGTTACAGATGACCTTAGTGCCAGGGGATGGGTTTGGGGGGCAGAGCCAGGTGGCTCACCAGGTTCTGTGAGAGAACTGTTAAAAAATAAGACACAGATTGAGGAATGTTACAGAATATTTGTTTAACTATGTGTAAAGATATGTTGCATTTGTTTAACTGTGTAAAGATGTGTTGCTGTTTTAAGTTGCCTCCCTAAGGCACCTGATTGGTCTAATAAAAAGCTGAACAGTCAATAGAGAGGGAGGAGGTGTAGATGGTACTTTGGGCAGGGAGAGTAAGTAGGAGGAGGAATTTAGGCTTGAAAAAGAGGAAGAAAGAAAAAGAGATGCCAGGGAGACACCAGGGGCCAGACAGACAGACACAGAGGAATCAGGAAAGCAGGACATACAAAATGAAAGAAAAGTAAAAAGCCCTGAGGCAAAACACAGATGAATAGAAACAGGTTAAATTAAGTTAAGAAGCAAGTGGGAGAAGCCTAAGCTAAGCCAAGCATTCATAATTAATAATAAATCTCCGTGTCATGATTTGGGAGCTGGTTGGCTACCCGAAGAAATTGCCAAGTCCAGAGGAAGGTACCTAGCCTCCAACCTCCAGGTAAACATACACACATGCGCACACATACAAACAAGCCAGGCATGGTGTTGCAGCAAAGAGGACAGGAAGATTATTATTTCAAAGTCAATTTGGACAACATCACCATGAAAATTAAGTTTTAAAAATTCTGAGGATGTTGTAGAACATTTGTCTAGCATATCCAAGGTCCAGTGTTCCATCCTCAACACACCACAAAAGAGGGGGCAGGCTGGCAATGGTGGTGCACTTGGAGGCAGAGGCAGGTGTATCTCTGTGAGTTCAAGGCCACCTGGTCTACAGAGCGAGATCCAGGACAACTAGAGCTATGTAAAGAGACTCTGTCTCAAAAAATAAAAATCAATTTCAAAGTATAATACAAAAATTTCAATTTTTTTTTGTTTTGTTTTTGTTTTTCGAGACAGGGTTTCTCTGTGTAGCTTTGCGCCTTTCCTGGAACTCACTTGGTAGCCCAGGCTGGCCTCGAACTCACAGAGATCCGCCTGGCTCTGCCTCCGGAGTGCTGGGATTAAAGGCGTGTGCCACCACCGCCTGGCCAATTTTTTTTGTTGTTTTGTTTTTTTGTTTTTTTGTTTTTGTTTTTCGAGATAGGGTTTCTCTGTGTAGCTTTGGAGCCTGTCCTGGAACTCACTTTGTAGATCAGGCTGGACTTGAACTCACAGAGATTCACCTGACTCTGCCTCCCAAGTGCTGGGATTAAAGGCGTGCGCCACCACCGCCCAGCCCTCAAATATTTTTAAGATAAAGAAAAAAGAAGTTTGGGGCTACAAGATTCAGTTGGGGGCTGGAAAGATGGCTTAGGGGTTAAGAGCACTGGCTGCTCTTCCAGAGGACCCTGGTTCAATTCCCAGCAACCACATGGCAGCTCACAACTGTCTGTAACTCCAGTTCCAGGGGATTTGACACCCTCACATAGATATACATGAAGGAAAGACACTAATGAACATAAAAACAAATTGAGCCGGCGGTGGTGGCGCACGCCTTTAATCCCAGCACTCAGGAGGCAGAGGTAGGCGGATCTCTGTGAGTTCAAGGCCAGCCTGGTCTACAGAGCAAGATCCAGGACAGGCACCAAAACTACACAGAGAAACCTAGTCTCCGGGGGGGAAAAAAAATTGAAAGTTGGGGCGGGGGCTGGAGAGATAGCTCAGCAATTAAGAGCACTGGCTGCTCTTCCAAAGGTCCTGCATTCAATTCTCAGCAACCACATGCTGGCTCACAACCATCTATAACAGGATCCATGCCCTCTTCTGGCATACAGGTATACATGCAGAGCACTCCTACATAAAATATAAATAAAAAAGAAAGAACGAAAGAAAGGAAGATAACTCAGTGGTTAAGAGCACTTGCTATCTGCAGAGGACCTAGGTTCAATTCCCAGCACCCACATGGAGCTCAGAACTACTGGTGACCCCAGGTCCAGGGGACCCAATGTCTTCTCTGACCTCCTCCAGCACCAGACGTGCAGGTGTGTAGCACAGACATGCATACAGGCAAAGTTCCCATACACATAAAAACACAAACAAATCCATCTAAAAAGTTATTTTAGTTTTAGTTTTCTCTCCCAGCTGAATGTTGCTGGCATCATCATGGGAGCCTGTGTTTGATTGTCACCCCTGCATCAAATTAGTGGCTGGTAAAACTGTATTAAATTGTCCCTTTGATGTTATAATTGCCTTTGGCTGTGGCGATCTCCTGCTGAAATTCAAATCCACTGTGAACTCCTCCAGTTTAAAGATAAATTCGATTTCCTTGGAGCTGGAGTTAAGAAGGCTCAGCTAACTGGCAGGCTGGCCTGCTTTCTCCCCAAGGCTGCCTGACTTCGGGCTACCTGACATCTGGCTACCTTTCTGAGCTTGACTCCTATCTGACAGCAGTGAAGCCTAATTAAACGTCATTCCAGGCCCGGGAACCACTGACCACATTCAAAGGCAGACTGCCTTGGGGCCTGGATTGCTCATCTTATCTTCCTTTATAATTTTATCTTTTCAAAAGATCTTAAGTGTTTAGCTGTTTTGCCTGCACTGTGCACAGGTGTGTGCCTTTTGCCGGCAGAGGCCAGGAGACAGATCCCATTGAGCTGGAGTTAAAGACTATTGTTGAGCCATCATGTGGGCACTAGGAATGGAACCCCAGTCCTCTGGAAGAAGAGCCAGTGCTCTTAAGAGATGAGCCATCTCTCCAACCCCTTTTCTTGTTTTAAAAAAATTGTATCATTATTAGTGTGGAGGAAGGGTACGTATGCTCTGTTGTGTGTGGAGGTCAGAAACAACTTTGTAGAGTCTCGATTTTCTCCTTCCACCTTGAGTGGGTTCTGAGGCTCGAACTCAGGTCCTCAGGCTTTCACAGAGAGCATGTTTACCTGCTGAGCCATCTTACCATCCCTCCTACCTTCCTTTTAAATGGTTTGAAGTGATCTTTTTTTTCCTTATGTTTTTGGTATGCTGGGCAACTTCATCATATTTCAGAGAGGGACCTCTGTGAGTTTCTCTGCGGAGGGGAGTAACTGTAAGGATTCGGTCCTTAATTACGTCCCAGCCTAAAAAGCGGGTGGGCCCTCTGTGCACCTCTCCTTTCTGCTCCTTCCTCCCGTCGGTCCCCCTCTCTCCCTCTCCCCCCCCCCCCCCCCCCCCCAATAAAGTTCTAAAAAGGTAACCATGGCTCGTGACTCTCCTCCAGCACTCTCCTCCGTAGGCATGGCCGCCACCGGAGGCGGACAGCCTCGAGGAGCAGCGCCACAGCGTAACCAACCAACAGTAACAATATGAGAATTGTTGAGATTTATGCTGAACGATATGTAATTGGATAAGAAATAGCTGTTTATTGGCAATCATGCCACAGCCTAGTATTGAGGGCACCTGGAAATGGCCCAGCAGGAGTGAGGCTTCTTCTCCACAGGAATGTCCTTGGGTCAGAAATGGCTCTTGGGGTGGGGGGAGAAAATACTAGGGTTGGGGTATGTAGCTCAGTGGTACAGTACTACATGTGTGAGGTCTGTGGTTCAACTCCCCAATACCAGAGAGAGGGGAGAGAAAGAAACCACATGATCACATTATTTTTTTTCTCCCTTTGATTTTTCAAGACAGGGTTTCTCTATAAAGCCTTGGCTGTGCTGGAACTCACTCTGTAGACCAGGCTGGCTTCGAACTCACAGAGATTCACCTGCCTCTGCCTCCTGAGTGCTGGGATTAAAGTCGTGCACCACCACTGCCCAGCAGAGACCATGCTACTTTAAAGAGGCTTATTAATTTATAATCCTAGCCCTGAGGAACTGTAGGAAGAAGGACCTGATATTCGAGGTTATCTTTGGCTACATAACAAGTTCAAAGACAGCTTGGATTTTAAGAGACTCTCTCTCAACAAATTAATTAATTAATGGTCTTCACTACTTCCCTTCCTGAAAGGACCTGATGAATGTTAAGAGACTTTGTGATGGGGCAGAGGACGTAGCTCAGGGGTGGAATGCTTGCGTGGGATGCTCTGGGAACAAAGCTCAGTAGTGAAGTAGAGCTTACAGCACCACACAGCCACAAAAGCTTCATGGTGGTGTTTATGTATTCCATCTCGAACAAACGATCCACTTTCACCCTCGATACAAGATCCCGAGATCCCTCCCCTATCAGTAGTTTTCACATGGTACCTCTAAAGAATGTAGGCACCTAAGCCAGGCCTGGTGATACAGGTCTATAGTCCCAGCTACTTTCAGGGCTGGGGCATGAAGATTGGGAGTTCACAGCCGCCTCCGCTACAGAACAAGTTGAAGGTTGGCCCGGACAACTTAGTGTAAGATGCTCAGTAGTATTTGTGAGAAGTTGGTGTGACTAGCCGCCCCCACACCAACTCAGGGTGATCCATGGAAGGGGCTGATTCCTGGTTAGTCAGGTGCTACTTAAATGATCTGGCAGTCTCATAATGGGAAACCTTCAAGCCTTTGAGTTTTTGGTGGTTTTTTTAGATTTTGTTTATATGTCTTGGTTTTTTTTTCCGAAACAGGGTTTCTCTGTGTAGTTTTGATGCCTCTCTTATTCAGAGCATTGTTCTTTGGAATGAGATGTCTGATCCGAGTTTTCCATCCTCAGCTCTCTATTTTTACCAGGTAAGGTCCAAGTAAAAAGAGACCTGCTTCTCCATCTCCCCTGAGCTACTGCTTTCTCCAAGTGACCACTAGAGGGCGCACGGACCGTGAGCTGAGGCTGAGTTCTGGCCTAGCCTCGGGAGTTGGTGCCAGAGCTGTGAGCTTTTGGAAATACAGCAGTGGAGGCCTCTCCGAACCTTGGGAAACCCAGGTCTTCAGGTAACTGTCCCCACCTCCCAGCGCATCATGACCTCTAAGCCAGCCAGTTGTCTTGGTGCATGCACGGTTGCAAGTTCCAGGGGGACCAGAACAGCACCCTGGGTACTGTATTCTCTAACCTTGACCCCAAAATGCCACTGGAGACCCTCAGGGTCCTTCTCCAGACAGCCTGGCTGTATCTGAAAGCCGGTAGGTAGGTAGGTACATTACAGGTTAGAATAACATTGTAATGAATGCATCAGGCCACGCTTCCTGAACAAGTTTAGTTTCCATTTACTGTAAACAATCCTGCTTCTCCAATGAGCCACAGAGTGAAAGAAGGAAGAAGGAAAGGAGAGCTCTGAGTTTGCGCAAAGCAGCTGGAGTGGTGGTGGCGGCATCGGCGGTGGAGCACGCCTTTGATCCCAGCACTGCAGAGGCAGAGTCAGAGGCAGGCAGAATTCCGAGTTCGAGGCCAGCCTGGTCTACAGAGCAAGTTCCAGGACAGTATGGACTACATAGAGAAACCCTGTCTCAAGAAAACAAAACAAAAAAAAAAGCAACTGGACTAGGCTCAACAGCATCCCGGCCATGGCTGGTACAGATGTGGTGAGTCTGGTGAGGCTATGGCCCTGTAAATGCCTCGGGCCTGCCTGCAGACCTAGGCTAGAATCCAGCTTCCTTCCCTTCTCAGGCCTCAATTTATTCATCTTGAGGGGATGCAGGCCAGTGGGCAGAGCGCTTTCCTATTACACAGAAAGCTCTGGGCTCTATCCCCAGCACTACAGGACACCTGCACAGCTGTAACCCCAGCACTCGGGAGGCAGAGGCAGGTGGATCTCTGTGAGTTCGAGGCCAGCCTGGTCTACAAAGTGAGTTCCAGCATTGCCAGGGCTGCATGGAGAAACCCTGTCTCAAAAACAAACAAACAAAAATTTCAAAAGTAGGCTACATGGGGAGTTCTAGATCAACTGCATTCAGTAAGACCCTGCCTCAAAACTATGGGAGGGCTTGCAGCGGGGAAAAGGCGCCTCCTCCCAAGCCTGGTGACCACAGTTCTGTCCCCAGGACCTACACGGTGGAAAAAGATAAGGTACATAGTGAGTTTGAGGCCAGCCTGGGCTACAAGAGACCCTGACTCAAACAAAGGAATAAATGAAAAGAAGAAACAAATGTAAGATATGTCTGCCGGGCGGTGGTGGCGCACGCCTTTAATCCCAGCACTGGGAGGCAAAGCCAGGCGGATCTCTGTGAGTTCAAGGTCAGCCTGGGCTACAGAGTAAGATCCAGGAAAGGTGCAAAGTTACACAGAGAAACCCTGTCTCGAAAAATCAAAAAAAAAAAAAAAAAAAAGATATGTCTATGATGGACTGGCAAGATGTCTGTACCAGTAAAGGCACTTTAGTCGGGTGTGGTAATGTACAACTTTAATTCCAGCACTCTGTAGGGAGAGTCAGGCAGATCTTTGTGAGTTCAAGGCCAGCCTGGTCTACAGAGCAAGCTCCATAACAGCTAGGATTGTTACACAGAGAAGCCTTGTCTCAAATAAATTAATTAAATTAAATTAAAAATGTTTTAAAAGTGAAGGCACTTGTCTTTAAACATCCGTGTTCAATACCCAGGACCCCCATGGTGGAGAAAGAGAACCCACTTCTACAAACTGTCCTCTGAATTCCAGGGTCATCAAATGTGGACTCACACACACACACACACACACACACACACACACACACACACAAACAAACAAAATGTAGCTTTAAAACGTTAAAGCTAAGCCTGTTTGCTTCCAGCTAGGTTTCCTGAGCTTCAGACGGCAGAGGGATGAAGGGAGGCGAATGTGCCAGGATGTAATTCATTTTAAAGTCTTAGCATAAGGAAGTGGGTGGCAGTGCAGAGAGAAAAGCAAACTAGAAAATTTAGCAAGAAAGTAATCAAAAACTGAATGGACGCAGACATAGAGAAGCGATGGCCACCATTTTTTCCTCTTTGCTATGCACCAAGGGCCAGAGTCAAATGTCTGTTTGCATTTTTTTTTTTTTTTTTGACACAGGGCCTCTCTCAGTAACTCTGTAGCCCAGGCTGGCTTGGAACTCAAGATCCTCCTTCCTCCCTAGCTGGGGTTGCAGGTGTGTGCCACCACACCCAGGGAAGGAATCTCAAATGCCAACAGGAGGTGGCCGGTTACGCAAAGTAATAGCACCCTATCTGAGCTGCCATCTGTCCCTCTGTTCACACACAGGAGAGGAGGAGCATTTACAACTGTAGCCTTATTGGCTACGGGCCCTCAAACAGGTTGCTTACATCTGTTGTGCCTTGGTTTCTCCCTTTATTAATTGGGGATAATGGTAACTATCAAAGAATGTGTGTTAGTTAGTAGATATCCCTGTACTCTGCAGGCTGAGGCTTGGAGGCCAGCCTGAGTTATATAGTAGTTTCATGCCAGCCTAGTCAACTAAGCAAGATCCTGTCACAAGAAAACATCTCAGGGGGGCTGGAGAGATGGCTCAGTGGTTAAGAGCACTGGCTGCTCTTTCAGAGGACCCAGGTTCAATTCCCAGCACCCACATGGCAGCATACAACTGTCTGTAACTCCAGTTCCCTGGCATCTGACATCTTCACACCAATGCACATTAAATAAAGTTAAATAAATTATTTAAAAAAAAAAAAACATCTCAGAAGTGCTGAAGAGATGGCTCAGAGGTTAAGAGCACCAACTGCTCTTCCAGAGGTTCCTGGTTGGTTTGTTTGTTTTCCAAGACAGGGTTTCTCTGTGTAACAGTCCTGGCTGTCCTGGAACTCACTTTATAGACCAGGCAGGCCTCGAACTCACTGAGATCTGCCTGCCTCTGCCTCCCTAGTGCTAGTATTAAAGGGAAGAGCCACCACCACCAGGCGAAGACCTGGGTTTAATTCCCAGCACCCACATGGCAGCTCACAACTGTCTTTAACTCCAAGATCTGACACCCTCACAACAGACATACATGCAGGCAAAACACCAATTCACATAAAAATAGATTTAAAAAGAGTTTAGAAGCCAGATGGTGGTGGCACACTCCTTTAATCCCAGCACTCAGGAGGCAGAGGCAGGTGGATTTCTGTGAGTTCGAGGCCAGCCTGGTCTACAAAGCGAGTTCCAGAAAAGGCGCAAAGCTACACAGAGAAACCCTGTCTCAAAAAACCAAAAAAAAAAAAAAGCGTTTAGAAAACAAACTAACAAAAAACATGACAGAAAAGAAGCGACAAGGTGGGGCTGGAGCTGGGCGGTGGTGGCGCACGCCTTTAATCCCAGCACTGGGAGGCAGAGGCAGGCGGATCTCTGTGAGGCCAGCCTGGTCTCCCAAGCGAGTTCCAGGAAAGGCGCAAAGCTACACAGAGAAACCCTGTCTCAAAAAAAACAAAAACAAAAAAACAAGGTGGGGCTGGAGAAATGGCACCATAGTTAAAAGCACCTGCTTTTCTTCCAAAAGACCTAAGTTCAGTTCCCAGAACCGACACCAGGAGGCTCATAACCACCTGTAACTCCAGCCCCAGGAATCTGAGCCCCAGTTCTGGACCATGAAGGCATCTGTACTCACATGTGCACAAACCACCCCCCACACATGTACTCAGAATTAAAAATAAGACTAGTCTTTTCAAAAGAAAAGGAAGGAAAGCCATGAAGAGGAGGAAGAGGAGGAGGGAGGGGCCAGTGACAAAGCTCAGTGGTCTCAGCTCCTGGTGATGACTTAAGTTCAACCCCTGGAGTCCAAATAAAGGTGAAATCAACTTTGGAAAGTTGCCCTCTGACCGACACAAGCAGGTTAGCGTGCATACACACACACACACACACACACACACACACACACACACACACAAATAATAATAATTAAATAAGATCTTTTTTAGAGGGAAGAAACACTGGCCAATCAGAGGTCCTGACACATCAGACCTGGTTGCAGCCAGTATAATTATTGCAGTCATTGATATTATTGGCTGATTATTATTCACTTTGCAGAAATGGTGCTGGGGCATGGATCCCCCAGCTGCTGTGATTAGGAAGAGTGTTAGCACAGAAGCCAAACAGACTCAGCTCTGCCACTCGGTGATTCATTTATATTACATAAGTTCTTGGAGTCAGTCTTCTCAAGTGTGAGTAGGGAACGTCGGACCTTAATTAAAAAAATCATCTCAATTTGGGTATACTGGGTGTGGTGGTGCACACTGGACATTCCAGCACTCAGGAGGCTGAGGCGAGGAGATCACTGAGTGTTGGAGGACAGCCTACTCTACATAGTTCCAGCAATTCCAAGTTCTAGGTTAGCCTTGGCTACAGAGTAAGACCCTGTCTCAAAAAAAAGAAAGAAAGAAAAAAATGAAAGAAGGAAAAGAAGAGAGAGAGAGAGAGAGAGAGAGAGAGAGAGAGAGAGAGAGAGAAGACAGAAAACAGGTAGAGGGAAAGGAAAATATGTCAGAGAAGTAGTGAGGCCTTCATCAGGTGGCTGACGCAGAAGCTGAGCCTGTTGGCTGAGTGAGGCCCTAACCACTCACTCTTGCTCTGTACAAGGTCCCTCATTTGTTTTTCTTGTTTTTTCTTTGGTTAGCTTTGTTGGTTTTGTTTTGTTTAAGACAAGGTCTCATTATATAGCACTGGCTAGCCCAGAACTCATTATGTAGACCAGGCTGGGTTCAAACTCACAGAGATCCATCTGTCTCTGCCTCCTAAATGCTGGGATTAAAGGTGAGTACCATTATGAGCAAGGTCCTCTTTGGGCTTAAAGGCTTTTTCCTGGTTGCCCCGTCCTTTCAGGGAAATTGCTTCCACATTGTTTCTGCTCATAGTAGGGTTCTCCTCTGCTGGTGGAATAAAATCCCTTCCTTCAATGTAACTGCTCTAGTCGAAACATCACTCCTTGATTATATTGAGAAGTCAGCAGCTCCAGAATGCCTAAAGCTGGTGGTTCAAGCTTGGTCTCTGAACCAATTACAGAAGGGAAATGGAACCTTTTTTGAGACAAGGTCTCACCATGTAGACATCCACTTGCCTCTGCCTCTGGTATTATAGGCATGCCCCACCATGCCTGCCTTCCACACTAGAGTCACTCTTTTTTTTTTTGGAGACAGGGTTTCTCTGCGTAGCTTTGTGCCTTTCCTGAAACTCACCCTGTAGACCAGGCTGGCCTCGAACTCACAGAGATCCACCTGCCTCTGCCTCCGAAGTGCTGGGATTAAAGGCGTGCGCCATCACTGCCCGGCTCATTCTTTACATTTTTAATTTGTTTTTATTATTTTTAATTCTTTGTGTGTGTTGGGGGAGTATCTGCATGCAAGTGCAGGCGCCTGCAGATCCCTAGTTACAACCAGTTGTGACTGACCCATCTTGGGTGATAGAAAATGAAATTGTGTGCTCATGGACGCTTAGACACTGAGTCATCTCCCCAGACCTGGATCTCTCAAAACTCACCCCTAAGGAGGCAGGCCGTGAGATAGCTCGGCAGGTGAGGGCACTTGCTGCCAAGCCTGGGGACTTGAGTTCAATCCCCAAGGTCCATATGGTGGGAGGCGAGAACTGACTCCTTCAAGTCAGCTTCCAACTTAACATGCATGACGTGGGACTAGCACCCCCAGACACATACATAAAGAAACTAATGTAAGGCTGGCATAGTGACGCACACCTTTAACCCCAGGACTCAGGAGGCAGAGGCAGGCAGAGCTCTGGGAGTTTGAGGCCAGCCAGGGCTACATGGTAAGACCCCGTCTCAAAACAAAGAATTTGATGTCCTTAAAAAAAAATAAATAAAAATAAAAATACAACTATGGGAGATGGAGAAATGTCTCAGTGGCTAAGAACACTTGCTGCTCTTCCAGAGAACCCAGGTTTGGTAATCAGCACCCACACAGTGACTCACAGTTACCTGTATCCAGTTCCAGGGGATCCGACACCCACTTCTTGCCAGGCACACATGTGGCGCACATGGGTGCATGCAGATAAAATAAAAATATTAATAAATAAAAATAAAAATGCTCAGCTGGGCAGTGGCCCATTTAATTTAATTTAATCCTGGCACTCGGGAGACAGAGGCAGGTGGATCTGAGTCCAAATCCAGCCTGGTCTACAGAGCGAGTTCCGGGACAACCAGGGCTACACAGAGAAACCTTGTCTTGAAAAAACCAAAACCAAACCAAAACAAAACAAAACAAAATGCTCATCCATATAAAATAAAAATAAAATCTTCAAAATAGAAAAGAAAATACAGAGTAGAAGCCTAGTGTAGTGTACACCTGTAATCCCATCACTGGGAAAACTGAGGCAGAAGGGCAGACACAAGTCCAAGGCCAGCCTGGGCTATATAGCAAGTTCCAGACAAACCAGGGCTACCTAGTGAGACTTTTGAGTGGCAGTGAATCCCAGGGGCCCACTGCCCTGAGCTGGTGGGTTATCAAGCGGCTTCAACCAGCGAGGCCTGAGGGTATTACCACAGCACCCCACACCTGCTACCAGGCTGCTCAGATGCTGATAGGCTGAACCAATCCTGTTACTGCTAAATTGGTTTCCAAAGAGGGAACTTGCGAGTGCCGGAGGACTTGTAAGCAGGATAGAGCGTGAGTCTCCTTCAGCATTTGCAGTGGACGGACACTTGACAGAGAGGTCCTAGTCCAGTACACTGACACTGAGGTGTCCAAGTGGAACTTGATCCGAAGTTACATCCAGAAAGAAGCCAGTGGCAAAAACAGGTAACAGAATGTTTCTAGGGCAGCAAATGGAGGGACCTGCAAGGGGAGTGGGGGGGGGGGGGG
>CABHPP010125963.1:1224-30848 GCA_902168425.1 Peromyscus attwateri | reverse complement strand
GAAAGAAAGAAAGAAAGAAAGAAAGAAAGAAAGAAAGAAAGTCATTTGATCCCAAAGGGGTCGCACCCCACAGGGTAAGAACCATTGTATTAGATATTTTAAATCTTCTCAGATAACTTCAAATTCCTCAAGGATGGAAATTATGCATTGCAATTACATGCTTGAAAATACCTAACACTATTCATTGTACATGGAGGACAATCAAAATTGTTCACAAACTGATTGATTTATACTGCTTTTACTTTTGAGTCTTAAAGATAGAAGTAAATCTTTTTCCTCTGGAAAGGAATGTCTTATAACTAAATATGGAAATTTGGAAATACTAAGGTGTCATCTATGGAAATGGAAAGCCACTATTGCTTCCACAGTTACTACATTTGCACTTATTTGTAAATGCGCATACCATCAATTTTACTTGAAGCTCTAACTCTTGTTGAGACAGTAAGGAAACTGGTAGATATCCTCCAGGATACTTCCCCCTATCCTAAATGCGAACTCCATTTGAAATATTCACTGAGACTTTAGGTAAAACCTTGATGCTTTGAAAAATATACCCTGCCAACTACACTAACACATTTGGCCACATGCATCTCATTAAAGTCAATGTGCTATAAAATTCTCTAGCCATAGCACTGCATCTCAAATTATTAGTGAGAGGTTTATTTTTGTGGAGATTTTTTTTTTTGCTTTCTCTGTGACTTTAGACTAAATATGAATTAGTATACTATTTTACCATCACTTAGGGACAGATCATTCGTACTAATGGCAATATTTCTTCCTGGTAACATTGCCACCAAAATAGATGTTCAGTATTCTGCTCCAGCAGTTAAGGAAATTAGGAGAGGCATGATACCTGGTTTATATACACCAGATAACTATATTATCTCTGTATAACCCTAAAGAGTTCATTCTAAAGTTTTAAGAGACGTTTCTGGAGTGTTCATTTATTTGGAAATTACATAGTTGATGTGTAGAATTATCCATAACTGTAGTATGTGCAGAGGCTAATAGACATATAAAATATCACACAGGTCATTGGATTATGTTGCTATAACTTACCTTAGAAGAAAATACATGCATGTGTGTATGTTTAGAATATACATATGTGTGTGTGTGTGTGTGTGTGTGTGTGTGTGTGTGTGTGTGTATTCTAGAAAAGATAACCCTATAAAACTTTTCGTAATTCCAATGAATGTAAAAGGTTACAGACACATACTAACATGCTAGTGGAGTCCAGAAGAAAGGGTAGGCAATTCAGCCTGCACTGGTTAAGAAAACTATAACTAGGAAAGAACTAATCCTTTTTCCTGGGGTTGAGGAGTGAGTGTGGGTAAAGACAGTGGCCACAACCACTGCAATAGTAGTAGGTCTGCGTGAGTTAAGTTGTAAAAGAAACATGAAAAAGGTCATTTGAGGGACTTGTATATAAAAGGCCATCCATTGAGCAGGACCTGATGAACAAATATATCTGCCATTTGAGATCCATTGGGTCATTTTTGTTATGACTATGTTCACTGTACCATTGGAATATGAGATACCTGTGTGATGATAATATGTATCATTCATATTCATATCATAGTGTCTATTATAGTCCCCAGTTACCAGGTATATATTGGTGCTTTCATTGCATTTATATGTAAAATAATGTATGATTCATTGAAACAAGCATTTTTTTATGATAGTAGGAGTATCTTTTTACAGAAAATCTTATACAATTAAGGGACACTGGTAAATCTAATTAAAACTTATGCACATTTTAATGGGGATTCATAAAGAAATTTAAAATTTTTAAAGTTGATTATGCTGGTTTTGTTTATAGTGTTTTTTTCATGGATTGAGATTTTATTCAATACTTAATTTTCTTACCTCAGGTTCAAATTTGTCATGGGTGCTGTGGTGAGATTTAACAAATATAATCAGGGCACTTCTACCGAATTAAAAATAGAACAAGAAGATTGTTCGATTTCTCTGTCACTAAAATTGTCTTAAATTTATCAATTTTCCTTACTTAAAATATCACAATCATAGATCAAATTATAATAATCTTCCAATACACTTAACAATATCAACTTTAGTTTGCCACAAAACATTTTCCAAAAGCAATCATATTGCCAAATTTGGATGAAAAAAATAATTCCACCATTAGAGCTATATTTTTCTAATGGACCTATTGTATCTAGAGCAAAATGGTACCTTACTGCTAGTGACGAACATGAACCAGCCTATGAATAGTTCTCTATTCTTGACCTGTGCTTACACTTGCCAGCCATGTTATTGTCACACAGTCTTTTTACTATTATTCAAACATGAAAGCTTGACCCTGCCATGTGATTCTTGCATGTCTTCCGTGTGTCTACTCTTTTTTTTGTTGTTTTGTTTTTTTTTTTTGTTTTTGTTTTTCGAGACAGGGTTTCTCTGTGTAGCTTTGCGCCTTTCCTGGAACTCGCTTGGGAGACCAGGCTGGCCTCGAACTCACAGAGATCCGCCTGCCTCTGCCTCCCGAGTGCTGGGATTAAAGGCGTGTGCCACCACCGCCCGGCAACCGTGTGTCTACTCTTGTCTGACTCATTCATGTAGGATAAATTATGACCTCGTCAAAGATACTGTCTTATTACTCTCCACTATATAAGCGTATTTCATGTGAACATAGTTATGATTTTCATTTTGTATGTGCTACTTTTCCATTTAGACAAAAGTGTCATGAGAGAAGTGTCTTTTTGTTGGATTTTCCTTTGTATCTTAGTCCCAGATATCTGGAGAGGCACTCTCTCTCTCTGTCTCTCTCTCTGTCTCTCTCTCTGTCTCTCTCTCTGTCTCTCTCTCTCTCTCTCTCTCTCTCTCTCTCTCTCTCTCTCTCTCTCTGTACAAGTGCATAGACATTCTGAATAAGTAACTGAACAATGGTACAAATATGTAATTGATACTTTTCTGAGGGAAGAAACATGATAAATTTTTGAGTAGAAAAAATAAAAGTAAATGAATACTGCTTATGATAGAAGAAAAATAATTGTAAGACAGAGAATGCTGTAATAAATTATATAATTCCCTGAAGAATAAATATGTAAGTAATATTATTTGCCATATCGCAGTAGTCTAGGGAAATCTTAGAGTCATCTCACAGTTATAACTATGGATTAAACAATATGCAAAATTTGTATGTGTGAAATATTTGGTATTAGAATACTTTTCACTAAATTGTTGCCTATTATTTCATGAACACAGAATTTAATCCAAAATTATTACAAGATATTCAAGTTTTTTTTTACTTCATTCCTCTATTCTGATATTAGAACAGTATTCATAACTCCTAGCAAATATGGCTAATTGTCTCTAAACAATGTAAAAATTTAAGTGAATGGAAATCTAAACTGCTAAATAATAAAGATAGGAGGTAAATAAGGAGGGTTTTGGAGGATTTAAATGATTGCAAAGCTAGTGATAATGATATTTATTTATCTAGAAAATATTCTAGACATCCTCTCAACTTTTTTTTTATAAATGGAACACACAAACACACCAGTATCAAGGTATGAAGCTATATTTTTCAATTTTGGTAAGAAAATCACAATAAGTAAGTAGAAAAAATAAATATGCTTAATGTGATGCAAGTATATTGCATGCTTTCAAAATGATGAATAGTGTGCCCCGGGTTACCACTTTTACACTAATAATGAAAAGGAGAGTTTTTTTTTTTTAATTTACTGAAATTCAATGTATTTCAGCATAAAGTTGAAAGCATTCTGACTTTCTTTTCATTAACAATGACTTAGTGAGGCATCCATTCTCTAAACATACATGATGAGATTATTGCATTTGAAACAGTTTCTTTGTTAGAGCTACCATGGAAATGATTACTTGAAAAGGCCAATGGTTTCTTGATGTATTGGAGTTTCTTCCTTTTGAAAATCTGTCACTTGTATTGAAAGTTTTCTTAAAGTTTAAAGTACCAATTACAGGTTTCTCATCTGTGCAATTGTATTATAAAAACCTACTAAAGTAATTTTGTGATAAACATTTTAAATATTTTCAAATTGTTTTAATTCTATTTTACTTTCTATTATGTGTAACCTATGAACACAATCTTTGCTTACACCAGTCTATAAACTATATATATAAAGTTCATATTGGCTCTGAATCATAATTTGAACAGTGTAAAGCACAGAACACCCCGACAAAGATGAAGGGAAATAGTGTGGAACCCAAACCACTGCTACTTAGAGGAATTATCCACAGTCCAAGTGTTTCTAACATTTATTACATGTCACAGAAAACATCACTGCAGTAAAAGCATCTCCAGCACAAGTTCCCAAAGTCTCATGCTCCTAAGGCAGACTGAAGCACGGATTGATGGTTAAGCGGGCACACTGCTTTATGTTCTTGACTTAAAATGTTCAATGCATAATACATTCTGTGAATTTCATATTCATTTCAGTATGACGTTATTTTCTTTAATCCTCTTCCTTTCTCAACTCTACATAAATTCTCCTCCCACGTCTCCTGTTGTGCATATTTTCTGTAGAAAATTTGCTCAGTATCACCAGATTTGGGTATAGGGTTTTGAATGATAAAAGGCACAGATAAAGCTATAAGGATTAAATAGTTGGCTACTAAGTCTCTGCTCACATGAACCATAAGTGGGACAATCTATCAACAAAAAGTTCTAAGTCTTTCATAGACACACAGACTTTTCTCTTTAGGCATATATATCTCTATTCTTCAAGAAAAGTCTCAATATAATTCATTTACTTTTCCTCTTAGATCAAGACACTTGAAATATGTTGCTGTATGGATTTTACAAAGCAGACTTAGAGTACTATCAGAATTAATCATTTTCAAATATGGCAATTAATCTATAATCTGTATATTACAGAATATAACTGCTTCCTACAGAATATTAAAGCAATGGTGGTCATTTTGTGTATATGTTTTGTCCATTCATTTATTCTTAGATAAAATAATTATTTAGCAAATACATACCATGTTTCATAAGTGCCACTTGCACATCTATGGCATTCACTGAGAATAAGGTCTAAATCACATAAAATAAATTCACTATTAATCTGGCTTTATCCATAATGTTTGAGCAGCAATCTACAAGCAGACTGGAGACAAAACTCTCAACTCTTCTATCTGTAGCTACTTAATTTCTTTATGCTTTACTTTCCTTAGGCTTTATTTTATTTATCTATAAGATAAGGCTAATGATACTACCTACATCATACAAATGATGTAAGAACAAAATGACTTCCATATGTAAAATGTCTGACAACTATATTAATAATTATCATTACTATACTTCACTTTAAAAGTATGTAAGCCAAATATAAACACTCCACTCCACTCTGTAAATTAAGTAGTTACTTTTTTACTGTCTCAGTTTGTAGAACGTTATATTGGCTTGTTTTGTTTTGAAAAAAAGATCTCTTTATGTAACCATGGCTGTGCTGGAACTCTCTGTAAGTGAGGTTGTCCTCAAGCTTACAGAGATGTGCCTGCCTCTGCCTCCTGAGTGCTGGGAGTAAAGGCATATGCCACCATGACTAGAGGAACATTATATTGTTATTAATTAGTAAAGAGAATACCATAGGGCTGGAGAGATGGCTCAGTGGTTAAGAGCACTGGCTGTTCTTGCAGAGGACCTGAGTTCAATTCCCAGCAACCACATGGTGGCTCACAACCATCTGTAATGAGATCTGGTGCCCTCTTCTGGCCTTCAGGCATACATGCAGGCAGAACACTGTATGTGTAATAAATATTTTAAAAAAAATTAAAAAAAAAAAAGAAAAAACAAAGTTGACTTCTTTTAGCCGGGCGGTGGTGGCGCACGCCTTTAATCCCAGCACTCGGGAGGCAGAGGCAGGCGGATCTCTGTGAGTTCGAGGCCAGCCTGGGCTACCAAGTGAGTTCTAGGAAAGGCACAAAGCTATACAGAGAAACCCTGTCTCGGAGAACCAAAAAAAAAAAAAAAAAAAAAAAAAGAATACCATAACATCAAAACAATCTTTAAAAATCTCATGCTCTTCCTTTGATATCCAACTTTTTGTGCATAAGTAAATCCAGAACTTTATTTTTCTTTTAAATAAAACTTACCTTTTTTCAAGATAGCTACCCTTAGCAATAAATGAATTAGTATCAATTTCCCTTTCATACATAAAATTGTGCTGACAGCTGCTGGTAGCAATGGTTTTACCAGAGGCCATGGGAGTGTACAGCAGGTGACAACTAGTATTAAACAGGTCAAACAACCAGATGAATAACTCTCTGATGGGAAGCCCCACCTGGAAAGGACCACGGGATCACTGACTGTAAATGACTGGTTGTTTCTGTCTGTAATTTTTCTCATGTGCCACTGCATTTCTTCTCTAAAAACAGCTATGGGTATTCTCCCCACTGCTTCTGTGTTTATCTCATGTATATATTCCATCTATTGGACACACTTATAGCTGTGGGTGGTCAGGAAGATGTTTTCTGCTTAATCTGTAGAAATCTAATTAATAGAAATAATACTAATTTATTTTTTCATAACTGACATGGGAAAGTAACAGTATTCTCAGTCACAAAGACAGCTAATTTTAGACGTAAGAACAAATTTGAAACAGACCAGCTGCCCCTGAATAGAATACACAAAGACAAGTTCCCAAGTGTCTGTTAAACCAAAGTCAGGCTGACAACACTGAGGCATAGCTCCCTGTACAGGTCGTCTCAGTGGCTGGCTTTCTGCACATATTCCTAGCCTCAAGGTTCAGCCAACTAACTGTTTTTTGCTTAAGTCCTGAATTTCAATGTCATTCTCTGTCTGACAACACTAACCACTCAAAGCTACATGCACGGCCAAGCATTATTCACTGGCCAGTCAGTGCAACCTCCCTAGCCTGAAAGAAACTGTGTGACTTATTATGTGCTATGAGAATGGGTCAGACCCTGTATATGTAACATACAATTGTCCAGAGTTTGGCTGTTATGGTGTATGTGTGTGCTGAAAGGGATCTGTAGCTGAGTGTATAGAGAGAGAATGTGTAGATTTGTAACTGTGTGAGACAAGGAAGATGAAGCTGTATAGAACAGAGATGTGTACATAGGACAGAGATGTGTATGTAGGATATAGAGAAGAGGTGAATGAGTAAGTGAATGAGTAAAGAGGTAAGAGAGTGAGTAAAGAGTGAGTGAATGATGTAGTAGTATGTGAAGGAATGTATCAGAGTAGAGAGAAGATATGTGTTTAGAAGAGAGATGGAGCTATGTAAAAAAGAGATGTAACTGTATATAGAAATATATGACTTGCAAGAAAGAGATGTATGTATGTAAAGAGATATATGTGGCTGTATGTAAACAATGTAGATGTGTGGAGACAGAGAAATTTTCAGAAAGAAATTTTTTAAGATGAAGTAAAAGACAAAGTTACAATCAGAAAGTGTGTTTCCTTGTTAACTCCTCAGATAGAAAAGTCTAGCCCTTGCTGCATTCATGGATTTTGTTTTTGCATATCCTGGAGGCAGCCTTGGAGCAGGATAAGACTTAATTTTTTTCAAGATCTCTACCATTAGCAATAAATGAATCAGGTTCAATTTCCCTTTCATAGATAAAATTGAAAAATGAATATTACTGACAATAAAAACTCTTCCAGATCTGGATTTTAGAGACATAAGATACCCATCTTTCCATTTATACATTTGTCTTAGGTCCTTCAACTTAGTGAGAATGTATAAAGTGAATGTAGGTAAGATTAAAGTGAATGCAGGTAATATTATGGTGACCTAATTTAAATAACCTATTTTTAACTGTAATGCTTTAAAGTAATTTTAAGTTTCTGACTCCTAGTTTAACAATGAATGGCTTTAGTTGCTTCAAAGTGTTTGTCTGTCTCTCTGTTCACCATTTGCATATGGTTCATAGATGCTGGTGGCAACTTTAACATCACTGCATATGGTTCATTAACAGTTGACAGCTGTCAGTAAGACAAGGCTACTCATGTCCTTCTTCAGTTGTGAGGTGTCAATAAACAGAGGAGAGAGAGAATATGAAGCAACCACCTGCCAGGGTCATTTTCATCTGGCAGGAATTACCTTCCTTGGTGGCAATTCTCCTCTGATACAGGAAAGATAATTCAGTTCAAAGAAAATGTTTGGATGAAATGTCTGCCTGAACAAATCCAGTTATTAAGAAATATTACCCATATATTTAAGTATCACCTTATCCATTTCATACTATGCTTTTGCTGCTCTGGATAAATGTTCTTATTGTGGCAACAATTAGAAACAATACCCATATCAATGAAGCTAAGAGAACCTAATGCCCAAACTTAAATTGGCAGCAGACACATTGACTAGAAAATTTGTACCTAGTACTCTGATAAGAGTGATGAATGCATATTTTATATAACCAAAGGAAAAATAAGCATATTCTGTTGAAATGTTAAAAGACTACAGTCACAAAATTATAGTTCTATTAGCTTTGAGGTAGCTGATTTTTAATGAAACTCAGATAGCAACCCATTCTCTGGTTTAGTGGATTGTATGGTCAGATATGGGCCATTTATTATCTGTAAGCTTATGAATAATGACAAAAGATAGAAGAATGAACCCATAGATTATGCTAATGAAACAAGATTATGGAAAAGTAAGTGAAATTGGGATGCCTAAAAGTAATATGACCAATGTTTAAAACTGACTTTGATTATTTATTATTACAGTATTTGTGACTGAATTTAGGATCTTATACATACTACAGGAGCACTCTACCACTGAGTTATACCTCTGGCCCTCTAATTTCCTGTTCATTTTGAAGCAAGGTCTCACAAAATTGCTTGGGATGGCTGTGATCTCACTCAATAGACTAGGCTGTCCTTGACTTTACATCCTTCTTTTCTTAGGATTACAAGGAGGCCTGCTCCACCAGGCAAGGCTTTGGTAAATGCTTTATGATGGTAAATTGACCATACAAAAGAGCCCATAAGAACTGAATTCATATTTTGAGATTCTTATGAGCTATGATTCCATGTACTTAAAGTTATTTCTATAAAGTATTATATAAATTTATATACCAAGAAGCCCTGCCTTGATGACTTCCATTGGTTTTCCTATCTCATATACATACACCAATAATAAACTGTGATTTGTGCCGAAATCAGCTTATTAGTGCTCCCATGTCTGTCTATGACAGAATTTTTCTTCATTGTAATGTTTAACTTGGCTTTTAAAATATGTATACATTAAACATAAATTATGAAGAATATATGCCTGCAAAGTATATCACTAAATGATATACTTGTCATGTCACATCAAAAGAGGTAGATTATTTTTCAATTGTTTCTCATGTCAATTATCCACCTTTCTTTGCATATAACAAATATGCACGAAAATGAATAATTTTCATTATCTCAATTAATAGTAATGATTCAAAATACTCAAAATTATCACTAGAGTTAAACAATCTGCACATATTATAATAATGAGTTTGAAGTGACTCAATTTTTCCATGAAAATAAATTTTCAAACTTGTGTTCCATCACCATAATTCATAAAATGTATCAGTAAGAAATGTCTAAATGTCTAAACCACAAGAAAAAGTACAACTGAGTGATTATAACCATTTCCCATAGTTTTTTACCTCAACAGACTGTGTTTCAGTACTTACTAGAGATCATCTACCCAGCCCATGTGATGCAGAGACATAGGTACACCGTCATAGCTTACAACAAACTGCATTTAGGCACAGCTGCTTGCTGCTGTCACCCCCTTGACTGCTTGTGTCATATCCATCCTCCAAACCCATCCAGGAGCACATTTTCTGTGCTCTGGCTCAACCTAGTTCAGGTAGGGTGACCTATCCTTTATCTCCAGCCCAGATAGCAATGTCTACATCAGACACAAAACCAACACAAGAAGGCCACATGTCCAGATGTCAAAAAAAGTATCAAAGGACAATACAATATGTCTTCCATACACACATGCAAATTATTTAAAGAAGATACAAATGAACAGCTCAATGAATTTAAAGAATGAACTCAAAGACAATAAATGCGTTAGTAGTGCCCCCAAATCATAATTAAGGTTGAATGAAACAGCAAAGATAATAGAGGAGATGAAACCCAAATTCAATAAAAAATAGAAATATTTAACATAATTCAAACTGAAATGAATATGGAATTGAAAAACTCAATAATCCAACTAGAAAACTCAAGAGAAAGCTTTGCAAGTAGAATGGGTCAGGCAGGTGAAATATCAGGAATACAGGATAAGGTAGAGAGACTAGACAAAACAAGCCAAGAATCTGAGAACTATTTAAGGAAAAGAACATGCAGGAACTGTGGGACACCATGAAAAGAACAAATCTTTGAATCAGGCACAGATGAGAGATAAGAATTCCAGGTCAATGGCATAGTCCAGCTCTTAAGCAAGAATAGAGAAAGAAAACTTACCCACACTAATGAAAGGTGCATCCACACAGATACATAAAGGACACAGCACACCAACAAGACAACAACTGTGGAAAAAATTCCCCATGGCATGTCACTCTTAAAACAGTAAACATACTGAACAGCAAAATAGTATTGAACGATGTTAGAGAAAATTCATATGTCAAAAACCAAGGAAAACTCATCTGAATAACTACTAACTTCTCAATGGGAACTCTGAAATGCAGAAGAGTTTGGAATAATGTACCCCAAGTTCTAAAAGACGGGCTAAAAGTCTGTCAACAGTTGATGGGGAAAGAAAAACATGACATTCCAAAAACTACTTAAAATATTTTCTAGCCAATCTTAGAAAGATTTCAGGAAGTGATACTTCAGAATGAAGAGATGGATAAACATAGGCAAGATAACAAACAAAGCTATAATGAATGAAATACAAATCACAAAGAACAAACACCGGAGGAAGCCTCTCTGATGACAGTGGGGATAGGCACTGATCTATGAGTATAGCAGAATATCTTTAATAATCATTTTACTGTTTTTTTTTTAAATCCTGGGTCTCTGGGATGTCCAGCCTCCAGTTCCTAATCATCCAGGCAAAGTTGAGCATGAGCTCCCTTTCATGGTGTGTGTCTCAAATTAGACCAGTTATTGATTGGCCACTCCCACAAGTTCTGTACCTCCATTGACCCCATACATCTTACAGGCAAGATAGATTGTAGGTCAAAGGTTTTATGGTTGGTGTCCTAGTCCCAAAACTGGATGCCTTGCCTGGTTACAGAATATGGCTGGTTCATGCTCCATATCCTCCATTAATAGGAGTCCTCACCAGGGCCACCCTCATAGGTTCCAGGAAGTTTCCACTGGACTAGGCTTCCACATTATCCCCCAAGTGTCACCCATTTCTAGTCATTTATCTCCATATTGTCTCCCTCTGTCCCTCCATTCCCCACCTGATTCCTCCTGTTCCCACCCCCAGTACACCACATGATATATTCTATTTCTCCCAGGGAGATCCATTTGTTCCCATTGAGCCTTCCTTGATACTTAGCCTGTCTCAGTCTTCAGGTAAATGGATGGAACTAGAAAGTTCATATTGAGTGAGGTGATTCAGACTCAGAAAGACAAACAGTGCATGTTCTCTCTCATCTGTTATTCCTAGATCAAACTCTTGAGGTGTGGATGAATATAACATGGAGTAATCACAGAAGCCAGAAAAGTAAGAGACCACACAATGGGGCACCAGAAAGAAATAGCAGGACATAAGAGATTTGCAAGGAAAATTGGGTAAAATGAGGGTGTGTTTTAAATTGGGAGGGGGAGGAAATTCAATACAGAAGGAGAAGAGGGAAAGTAACATTACCCTAAAGAGTTTTGAAAAAGCCATTAAGAGTCATATTATTATTTATTTACTCCAAATTGAATGCAATGCATATAAGGCAATGTGTATACATATGCATGTATAGTACAGTGAAGTTATAAAACTTGTATTTACAAAACTCCCAAGAGCCATAGATTATCTAACAAAATCCCAAATACCAGGCATGAGAAATCCCCTTTTCAGTAGCTTATCAGGAAAATCGAAGTAACTCTCAGAACAATACAACTCTCGAAACAGCTATTGCTGTTGGCCTAGATTGCCTCCCAGAGGCTGAAGGTCATGCAGTCACCACTAAAGACACCATGCACTTTGAACACAAGACCCAGATGACCCTAGCTAGATTTGAATTACAAGCTTCCTCCCTGAGGACTAGCTTGCACAGTACCTGAAGTTGCCATATAAGCTTTCAAGGGAGGGAAGTAAGCAAAAGTCCTGCCCAGATGTAACACCTATGAACCACAACAAGTACCAGCATGACACATAATGATGCAATTGTGACACTATACCTTGTCAGAAATTGAACAAGAAAATCATGAAGACACAAAACCAACTCACTACTTGGCTTTTACTTTTATTCCTGATCGGCTACATCAAATATACCTAGTTATTAATATTCATTGCAACCTTCCCTCAATCCCTTTCACCATCTTCTGCTAGGAACATTTGATCAATTGGGTAAAAGACAATGATGCACATATGCCTAGAAGAGTATATTTGACAGTTTGCTGCCATACATGAGGATTAGAAAGGACATTGGAGATCAATGGGTTAAGCTTCCTCATTTGATTTTAAGAAAAGTGAGCCCCAACTGTTTATTGTTAGAACCTATCAAATTCTAACAGAGAGTCATCAGTAGATGTCAGACGTTTTTGATTTATAGATATTCACAATTGAATGCTGGATCTCAATCAAGCAGCAGCCATCTCAAAATGTTATCTTGACATATTCTCTCCACTATTCCCTGTATGGAACTTCAAGAAAAGTGAAATGACTGAATAATTGTTCAACAATATCAAACAACGTTTATATGAAGCAATGGTAAATTCATAGAAGAAAGAAAACTTTAAATTGCTTCAGTGAAATTTTGTTGAAAAATAATTTTTAAATCATTATATCAAAACTGAATGTTCTTTCATCTGGAGATTAAAAAATATCTTCATTTTAAAACATGCATTTTGGGTTATACATGATCTATCAAGCACTTCTAACTTTTAAGACTATATGTGTTATATATTTATAGAAATTCTAAAGAAAAAATATTGTAAACTCTCAAAAAGAAGAAAATACTTCTTGAAGATGACCAACCTATAAAATAGAGACATATTTCCTAAACAAAATTTCCCAAATGTTCTTTTAATAGGAAATATGTTAATTTAAGGCAAATAATAGAATTGAAAAAAATTTCAAATAGTGAAAACACATACTATTCATATCTATGACATATGAAGTGTACTTGCAAATTGATAGGGAAACACATAAACAAAGATTAAAAAAAACAGGAAAAGTATCTGAAGCAAATCATTTCCAGAAGAGAAAAATCTAAAATGGTAACAAATTTATCATTAAAAATGTTTAAATTCATAAAATACAAGCCACATTCAAAATAACAATGAGTAGTAACTTTACAAATATCTCACTAGTATAAAATTATAAATCTCTCACATTTTGCTTGTATATATGTAAGGAAATGTCTACACATATTTGTAGAAATAGAAATGACATGATTTTTGTTTGAGGAATTCTGTCAACAACTACATGAAAATATGACCCATATCCTTTATCCAAGCACTGGCACACTTTGGAATCCATTCAAAAAAGACAAAATTATACATAGGTTTAAAGATGTTTACTTTACCAATATTTGTATTGTCAAATCCTAAGACATGCCAAAATAATGTAAAAACAAAATACAATGTGTCCTTTCATTAAGGACTATTATGCACCTATTAAGGCAAAAGTGTGGCTATGCAAGAAAAGAACCCAAGGTATCTGTGCCATCTCTGTTGACATACAAAGATTCCCAGGTGTTACTATTGAGTGCTAAAAGCAGGATGTAGAAAAGCCAATATTTCATAAACTTTTTCTAAAAGGTGTTAAAACTCTCTATTTGAGAATGGGCCTGTGACTCCTAAATATAAATATAAGATCACAGAGGGGGAAAATGCAAGTATACACACTCGGTTACTAATGTGTTCTGACTTTAATTGGAGTGGCTGTAAAGAGCAGTAGATGTGTATCAAAGGGAAAATAAAGATAGAAATAGAGTATAATAAAAAGCAAGGAAAGGAAAATGAGACTGTTTTGATTAAAGTTAGGCATTTGTGTGAGATGATACATTCATAAAAGAAATTATCAAAATATTTAAATTTAAATTAAAATACTATTCAGGGAAAAATGTGTTATCCTTTTTTCATATTTTTTTTGTTTGCAAGTAACTTTGTGTTAATGTCTTTACAATATTAAATGAAATTAATTCCATTTATTGGGTGCCACAGACCACAATACACACATACTCATATACCCATACATTACACACACATATGTGTGTATACATGTGTATATATAACATATATTATATACACATTATATTATAGATAAACAAATAGAAACATATACATATATATTGCTAGTTTGTTTTTAACTGAGTTGAACTTAAGGCTTCATAAATTCCTGTAAGTGGTTCTTTTTTTCATAGTTGGTCAAATACATAATTTAAATATGTAAATTTATGAAAGAAGAATTCTCCTTTGTGACTACTACAACCCCATCATCTTTAGTATTTGCTAGGCATAATAGAAACTGAAGAAATAACTCTTCAATTTGTGAAATAAGTAACTAAATAAGATTTTTAAAGAATTATCAAAAATCTGGTTTCTGAAGAGGTATAATATATATTAAGGTTCACTTCAAATTTTATACTACCATAGTTTTATACCAGTAAGTCAGAAATGACCAGCATTTAAAAGAAATAAAAGCCAGTTAACCTGATTTCAGTACTACACAATAGATACATATATTGAAACACCACATTATGTTTTAAACATATGTCAATTTTGTTTTCATTGAAATAATTTTAATTTTTTAAATGTGTATTTTATTATTTTTGAGAATTTCATACATGAGAACTGTACTTACATCATTTCTACCCCATTCTTTTTTCCCAACACTCTCCACTGCATTTCAACTTTATGACTTCTTCTTTAATTATTATTGCTATGCATGCACATATATATGCTTAAATTTCCTTTTTGAAAAGGAAACAGAGTTTGAGGCCAGCCTGGTCTACAGAGCGAGATTCAGTACAGGCACCAAAACTATACAGAGAAACCCTGTCTCAAACAAAAAACAAAAAAGGAAACAGAGCCCAAGGTGATTAAAGTTATGATTAGTTGTTGAAGATGTAGCTTAGTTGTATGGTGCTTATCTAACATAGTCAAGGCCTTTGGTTTGATACTCATAACTCCAAGAAAGAAAAGGAAATTTACAGGGCAGTGTTAACAGACTCAAAATCGGTGAACGTCGACTTTTTGATTAGAAATTAATCCATGTCCTGTAGTTTACTATAGTATAATGTCAACAATAAAAAATGTGGGCTGTGCAATTAGATTGTTAGGATTCAAAATCTTGTTCCTCCGGTCAACAACTGTGTGATCCAGAGAGGTGGCACACAACCCCTTTGTGTTTCCTCTCTATTATCAGCCTTACAGGAGGAGTGGCACACAAAACTCCCAGCACGTGCCAGAAGTTCATTTTCTAATATTGTTAATAATGAGGTATGATCAAGGACAAAGCAATGTATTCTTTATTATCTGCTTACCAATGGAAATGTATTCTTAATCTTAGCAGGAATGCTGTGTAGAGCATTGCATTGACACAAAGCATCTCCCACTAACACATCTGAAGCCTGGGCCTAGGATCGTGAGCAAGTTAGAATGGGCAAGACAGCAGGAGACACACAATCTAAAGCCACATATTTATTTTAGAGCTATTAACAAGAGTGAGTAGAAAACAAACACTAAATATCAAGAGAAAATGTCGGTTAATTCAAGTAAGATAAAATAGAATATAGGAAGACACAACAGAACAGAAGAAAAATAATAGCTGTGTACAGTAGTAACGAAATCCATTTTTATGGCAAATGCAGCATCGTCAGAAATCTCCTTGCTTTTTTTCCTACTAGCCAGGAAGAAACTCTAAGTCTTCCAATTAAACTAAGATGTGAATATCCCTGAACTGGTTGATAAGTACAGGAATTAAATTAAATGGATTAAAACCTCTCATAATATGAATTACAACCCATCCATTAATTGCTTAACTATTTCACATTAATATTTGATTCTGTTTTTTTTAATTGTCCTAAGAAAGGTTCAGCAGCACTCTCCATTTATCTTAGATAACAAGCACAACTTTCATTAACTGTAGTGAATTCTTCTGAGCCCAATTAATATGCTAAAACATCCCAGTTCTTACTGCCTATGTGTTGACCTGTGAAATCTTCATATTTTTAAATTAGAAGGTGGCTTAGGAAGCAATATTCTCATGCCTGCCTGGCAGATTAGGCCAGAATGAATAATATGTTAAGTCAATTTCCAGTGGAACAAAACAGGAGTGATGGTTAATTTATTAAATTAAAATACCTAGTCAGCCTTCCTGCAAAAGGAACTCAATCCAAATCCTCCAGATTTACAGTGAAAGCATACAGATTGGTATAAGAATATATTGCAAAATAAAGCAAAACAGCTGATTAGTAACGGTCTATAAGTGGAGACTGGGAAGTAAATTGTAACCAGAGAAAGTTTTCTGGTTTGCTGGGCAACAAAAGCCAACAACTGCAAAGAACGTGACTGAGAAAGGTAGTGCCAAAAGAAGAGCAGAAATCATGCCATCACAGGAGGCCCTGTGCTAGAAGATAGCTGTGTATGTTCAACGAGTGTAACAGGGCAGCTGTTCACCTAGAGATGGAGAAGATGAACTAAGCCAGAAATGCATTTCCTCAACAGGTAAACAGCTACTTCGCCAGCATCTCTTGTCCTGCATAATTGAATATTGACTGAAAAGATGCATTTAGTGCCTTCCAAGTAAAACAGGCAGGCACTGCGCTGGGAGGACTCAATAGATGGATCACATCACAGGGTTTCCTGCTGACAAATGAGGGGTCTAAAGCACCCCTTCGTCAACAGTATCCACCCTGCTGCTTCCTTCTGTAAGTCATCGTTGCTATTCCAGGCACTAGCAGCCCCGATAATTCTATCAAATTCACTTAAACTTAATTCAGATGAAGAAAATTAAAAAAGATTCACCCAATTTGATACTTGAAATACCTGCAAACAGGCAATGTGTATTTTGCCACCGTTTTAAAAGAGGGCTTTGTCAAAAATCTGAGTTCCATTTTAGCCTTGAAGTATCTTTCCATAGAGTTGTTATATAAAATAGTCATCTTTTGACAAAAGCATAATGAGATAATGGCAATAATTTACAAAAATCAATCTAACTCTGGCAAATTTGAATGGACAGCACATCTGCAGATGGTTCAAACAATAAATCATCATTAAAGACATACACTTTTTTAAGCAAAGAGAAAAAACTGTCTTGGTGATTTCCTGTTGGATAGTAAAACAGAGCTCTGGCAAAGCTGCCTTGGGAAGGGTTGTTTACCACTTGAAAAGGGTATCAGGAATGTACTGGATATGATGCAATGTCACAGAACAGTATCAGCTGTGTAGTTGCCAAAAATGACATCAATCCCTACTCAACAAAGACAGACATTGTTAAGGGTACCATTAATAAAGCACACACTTTTTCTTCTTCCACTTTTCTGCTATGGCAGTAAGAGATCAAGGCATTCATCTCAATGGGATTATCTTTCTAGAGAATTTAAAAAAAAAAACTACAATGTCTTTTTGCCTCAAGGATTTTTAAACATTGTAAGCTAATAAAAATGTAAAGCAATTGATAAAATTACAAAAAGTTCACCTGAGACTATATAGACATATTAATACCTCTCTCTGTTTATTCCACCTTGTATATCTATTTTAAAATATCATGTGGTACCCAATAAATATATACAAATATGATTTATTAACTTAAGTTGCATCAATTAAAATATAAATATAGCTAAAAATTAAGTCATAAACAAATAAAAATAGTTGCATACACACATACCTGTATATAGTGATTAATGTGCTACATAAACATTGCTTCTCAAAGTATTTATTAAAGTATATTTTAATCTTCCAAAATCATACCTTGTAAGTATCAACTATCAAATGTGTCTGATTTAAACATTTCATATAAGTATTTTGTAATGGATTTTCAATATTCTGTGCTGCTTAATAATCCTTATTAAAATTGGTAATTACTTAATGCTTTCAACAAAAGCCAAAGTGACTCCTATTTATTGAGTTTCCAAATGTCAAGTTCTTTCATTATCCATACCATTACTACACAAGACATGTGTGATTATCTCTTATTACACCAAGGAAGAACTGACTTTACAGGGATCATTGGAATATTTCAGACCTATGCAGCAAGCAAATGGCAAGGCTGGGAGTAAAAAATCTACACTTTTTATTTCAAGATTTGCACCCTCTCTCTCTCCTTTTGTCTATTAGCTATTATTATAAATGTCCTCCCACAATAACACCATTGAGAATAAAAAGGCTGATGAGCGTTTAACATTCATAGACCATAGATTAACTACAAAGTGGGTATATGACAACCACTCCTCAACTTTAGGTACAGAGTTTAAAAAAATCTTCAAGGAGAGAGGGGTGGGGAGAAAGATGAGAAAAAATACAGGAGGAAGTGTCTTTATTCATTTATTGATTGCTAACTATATATCAGGCTCTCCTAAGAGCTTGGGATAGAAGTTAACAAAGGCATTAACTGTCCCTCATCCTACAGTATATAAGTAAGTGTACAAAATTACAATATAGGTATGGCTGCATGGCAGGAAGTACAAGAAATTACCTCATGTGTGCAACGGGGTGTTTGTATCGTTAAGTTGGTTAAGGAAGACTTGCCTGGGGGAATTACACTGAAGAAAATAAGACTACTAAATAGATGTTAACATGTTAACAATGACAACTATGGGTCCAATAGCCTGAGGCTGTTTGAATTAAAAAGCATAGAGAAGGATAAAATGCGTAACGATGCTGGTGAGACGAGGATACAAAGAGTGACAGTGGAAAGAAAGCTGGAGAGATAGCTGGCACCAAATCTTGTAGGGTTGTGTCTTTAGAGATTACTATAATTTTGAAAATACGATACTGAGAAAAAGTTAGGATGCAAATTCAGTTATCTGGTAGAATATGGGAGCTTAGATTATGGTGACAGCATTGAAAACAAGAGAAGTGAACATAAGAGAGAGAGAGGTGCTTAGCATATCACCAATATATTTATGATTACTGCTGTGGATATTTGATCGTATGGTGAAGGTTAAGTTTATGTTTATAGTAATGTTTATGTAGCCTATGGGGGAATAAGGTTTCAGTAATTACCCTTAGGTTTATCTTCTGATAAACAAAGTGAATAAGGGAAGGAAGAGAAGAAGATGAAGTGTGTTGAGAGTCAATTGTTATCTTGATATGCTGAGAGTACTGTACCTTTGGATCACTTAAAAGATTGTAGATCTCATAATAGAGGTCTGGCTAGATAGGACATCTTCAAGCTAAATATAAATGGGTAGCAAGGCAGTCATAATAATTTGTCATTGAGAACTTCTAATTCTCTGTTTTTGGGGGTACAGAGTAAGATTGACTATCCTAACATAAATTCATCACTCAGGGACTCATCAAAAACAGAGGCCATGCCAGGGTTAGTGGCATGTGCCTTTAATCATAGCACCCCAGAGGCAGAGCAGGCTGGTCTCATTGAGTCCAAAGCCCGCTTGGTCTACACAGTAAGTTCCGAGATAGCCAGAGCTACTCAAAGAGACCCTTTATCAAAACAAAACAAACAAAGGAAATAGAGGCTGTGTTAACATAGTCCAGAAATTTTAAATTTTGTTTTTAATTATATGTATATGTGTGGGTATGTGTATAAGAGTGCTGGTGTGTACAGGAGCTAGAAGCAACAGATGTTCCTGAAGCTGGAGTTACACACAGTTCTCATGAGTGCCAGGAATTGAATTCAGGTCCATTGCAAGAGCAGTATGCATTTGGTTCTGCACCATCTGGGCATCCCCCAACCCAGGGAATTTAATACAGAAAATTGTTTGCACATGTGCTTCAGGGACTGCAAGGCCAAAATGAGGAGAAAGAACAATGAAGGAGTCTTTAGAAGAGGAGATCCAAAAGGGACTATTATTATAAGACTTTGAAAGCCACCTGCTGAAGCTCATTTTTCATGAGGACTTCCTGGTGGGAGCTGAGTCAAAGTCACCGCCGATGCCTGATATGCCATCTCAAACAGAAAGAGGGATGGGTGGGACAATCTTATTTCTCCACACCTCTGCCCCTCTGTACTCTCACGAAGACCTCCAAATAGCCAAAACTACTTGTAACACACAGGAAGAAAATCAGAGAAATACAGTCTCTGTGAACCAGAGTCAAGGTTGATAAGTGTAAGTGAGGGGTCTGAGAACAAACTAGCACAGTAGGCCTTTCACTGGTTCTGATTGACAAACTGACAAAAAAAGTAAAACAGCATTGGTAGAGAGAACATTTAATTACCAGCAGAAAACTCTCCGATCTCCTCTTTCTTCTGACATAATGACCAGTTCCATTCTGAATAATGACTGCTCTGACAACCAGGTTCACAGAGGAAATACCACATGGAGCAGCATCCCCAGTTGACCCACAAGGAGAACAACCATTCAGTTTAGTGAAAAATAGTCTGATTTTTTTTCTCTTTTGTGATTTGAAAAATGTTTGCTACTTAACTTAGCCTTTCCTGAGAGATAAGAAAATGAGAATTGATAAATAGGGGGAGGCCTCCTTGTATCCTTGGTTAGTTGGTTCAGTATCACTAATGAAATTGAAATTTAGAAGGATTATAATCTCCATCATCCAGTGGAAGAATGTTGACTAAATCACCTGCCAACTATAGTTTTAAATACGGATAATATAATATGTCTTAGGAATATGTACCTTTCTATACACTATTCTTACATTTGCCATATGTCTTGTTTACTCATCTAATGTTCTTCTTTTTTTTTAAAAAAAGATTTATTTATTTATTTATTACAGTGTTCTGTCTGTGTGTATCCCTGCAGGCCAGAAGGGAGCACCAGATCTCATTACAGATGGTTGTGAGCCACCATGTGGTTGCTGGGAATTGAACTCAGGACCTTTGGAAGAGCAGTCAGTGCTCTTAACCACTTGTGCCATCTCTCTAGCCCTAATGTTCTTCTTTTAACAGTTAACTGTAGATGGCACAGAGGTCTCTACATTGATAATTTATGTCTGAACTTCGGGAAGGAAATCCTAAACATTACCTAGAAATTGTGTGCTTTGGATAAGATTAATGAAATTCCACATTGGGGAGTTAATATGGTTATTTTTGCTAATGAGTCTAATATTTTAAACCAGAAAAACTAATATTGGGGGTCACACAGTGTTTTAAATTATTTCTTCATTCTGCTTCCAAAGAGGATTTTATTTTAGATTGAGTTATATGATTAGTTTTGTACAGTGAGTGTTAAAAAGGAAGTGAAGCATGTAACTTTATAAGGATCATTAATAGACGATATGAAAACTCTTATTCCTTCTGAAACACAGATGGACAATGAGTCAAATACTAACTATCCCATTTATTAGTAACTGGTCTCCTTGTTGTGACCAAACATCATATAAGCAATTTAAGGAATAAGTACTTATTTTGGCTCACAATTTGTCTGAATATATTCCATTACTTCAGAAAAGGTATGAAGGCAGATATATAGGTGGTGACAACATGTGGCTAGGAGTCCTCATTTGCTTGCATGACAAGCAATCAGGAAGCAGAGAGAGGGGAATGCTGCTACTCAACAGGTAATTAGATGATTAGATGATTGCAACTCCAGGCAGACTGACAGTGAAGATTAAACTTCATATGCCATTTAGAGCAGGTAGCATAGGATATGAGACAGAACTCCCACTTGGACCACTAAGGACTTGTGGTAAGGACATAAAATTATCTTGATTATTTTGATCCATTGAAATGTTGCAACATATGTTTGGACTGGAACCTAGCCTGTAGTGGCTTATCAAAGACGTAATGGAAGCTACACATGAAAAGTGAACAAGATTGCCTAGGAAGAGAATAGATTGTTCTCTAGGAGAAAATACCTTCAAGAGAAACAGAAAATGAAAAGGAATTGGGGAAAAGAAACTTGGATAATTTCCTATCACAGAAAAGCCTCTAAAGCAAGTACTTCAAGAAGAGAATAGTCAAGTGTGTATTGCTGCAAAAAGATCAAATATGAAAGAGGAAGGAAAATTTGCAGTGGATTTGACAACAAAGTGGTCATGATGATCTCAGCCGGAAACCTTTCATCTCATGAAGATGGGACCAAAATAGTCTGGGTTGAGGAGGGGGTAGGACTTAGAAGGAATGAAGAGAATATGAACAAAGCACAATGGAAGAGAAATTTCATACAACATAAGACAGTCCAACAGTAATCATTTCAAAAACAAACTTCAAAGAAATTTTGCATAAGCACAAAATAGAAGTTATTATTCAAGAGAAAGACTCAGCACATACTTAGTTCCAAGTGTTTCTTTCTATATGTACATTTGCAGTTAAGGGCAGCAATGGAAATAGATAGTAGTAGTAGTAGTACTAGTACTAGTACTACTAGTAGTAGTAGTATCTGCTTCAAATATGCTGCATTAGTTGATCTTTAATTATTTTTAAAAGTTTACCCTTCATAAATGTTATAATTCCCATTTTATGCACAAATAGAGTAAGTCCATATGAGTAGCAAATTGCTTAATTTAAATTTAATTTAAATAACCTTCATAATAACCTAAATAAATGGGACAGGAAAACTTTTCTCATTCTCTTGTTCATATCTATTTTTAGTGGTACTGGGGATTAAACCCAGCACCTCATGCATGCTATTGAAGAGCTCTACCACTACAGTAAACTCTTTACTATTTGAGTATGTGGTTTTCCAGCCACATACTCAAATAGTAAAGTTTATTAAAACCTTACCAAAATAAATAAAGATAGTCGAGGGTTAAGTATTAGCAGCTCACAGCAAAATACTATTAAGAAAATAAAAGATGATTCTTATCTTCAAATATTATCTCAAATATAAGCCAGGCATGATAGTTGTTGACTCCTATAATTCCAGGATTCAGGAGGCAGAGGCAAAAAGAATATGTGTTCAAGGCTATTTTGAGCTAGATAGCAAGTTTCAAGGCAGCTTCTTTTACACGGTGAGATCATATTCCAAGTTTTATGATAATAATAAAAATGAGAATTTAATAATAATCTCACATTTGTGAACTAGTCAACAACCGCTGATGTGGTATTGGCACCCCTTATACTAATTATTTGCCTTCTGATGTATTACAGTTACGTAGAAAAAGAAATCACCTTCCCTTTCTTCCGGATAGACTAGAAAATAACGTGGAATGGTTGAAGAGATAGATCAGTGATAAAGAATACTTCCTGCTCTTGCAGAAGACTCAGATACTGTTTTTAACACTCACATGGTGGCTAACTCACAACCATCTAGAACTCCACTTCCAGGTAATTGTATGCCTTCTTCTGAACGCCACAGGAACCAGGAATGCATGTGGTACACAAACACACATGAAAGAAAGGCACTCATATACATAAAAAACTAATCCTTTAAAAAAAAAACAAGAAATGAAGTCCTATAACTAAATTAGGTATAGAATACATTAAAATATGTAGAATTGTAACACAATTTTAAAAACAAAATTTTACAGTACTTTGCAAGATATAGTCAGAAGAAATGGTGTATTTTTGCAAGAGAGGCTTTGAAGAAGTTTAACTTAATAATAGTTGCAAACCAATTTATATGTATCGTAATATATATCCTTTAAACATTTCAACCAAACCTCAAGGAGTTAAAGAAAATGTCAATAACCTATCCAATCATTTAGTGGGTAGGACCTTGCCCCACACTGAAATTATAATTTATGTGAAATTCATATCCAAGAAGCACCTTTTATTCTCAAAATTACTCCTCTTTCTAAGTTTTAGTTGCCCATCCGAGAAGGGGGGCAGTAAGATGAAATAATGTATGGGAAAGTAGTAGTAAATGTCACAAGTACAACATATCCCTTTCTGTGAGTTAAAATATTTGTCAATAAAATATTACAATACATTGAAGAGAAAAGTGTGTATTTTGTTTTCCTCCATGTTTTTCCTTAAAGGAAGAATTGTCCAACTGTCTTAGACAGAATAGAGATGTATATGACCAAATACCTTGTACATGTTATCATGTTGCCTTACATAAATGATAAAACAGAGTTGGCAGATGTGATTAAACTATGGATCACGAGATGGGAAAAAAATCACTGTGTGTTATCTGGGGATTGCACAAGGATTCTTATAAGTGAAAGAAGGAAACAGGAGAGTCAGATTCATGAAAAATATGTAACAATACAAGTATAGTGGTGCAACTGCTGGGTTTGCAGCTGGAAGGGACCCAGAATCCCAAAAGGTCCCAGATGATGACAACATGGAAGGAAGCAGATTCTTCTTTCAGGCATACAGGAAAACATGAAGCCCTGCCAACCTGGATGTTAGCCCTGTGTCACCAGACTATTGACACCCATGATGTGAAAATAATAAAGTTGCAGTCTTTGAAGCACTAAATTCATGAAAATTTGTTACAGAAAAGTAATGTAAATGTCATGGGAAATGTTATAGCTGGATTCTAGCCCTGTTCTAGACTGACTTTAAATGAATACATTCCTTTTTCAAACAAGGATGTAGAACTAAAGTGATCCAAAACAGGAACTTAGAAGTTACTTTTGTCAAAAGGAATTTACTTCTCACCTGGCCAACAAGGACCTCCTGATCTTAGACAATCACAGGTCAGTGAAGGGAGAAGACCACACCTTAACCAGAAAGACTTAATCACACATACCTCCTGCCCTCTACTTAAACTTCAACCTAGTATAGTGCCATAGAAATAGACTCGAGGATCACTGGACTCTATCATTGTTCCTCTTCCCAGTGTAGCTACACTGACGAACACTACTTCTTCTGGATTTGCTATGGCTTACCTCTTTAAATGGCAAATAACTGATGCGTTGGCAAGCCTAGCTTGTTGTGACTGCCTTAGAAGCCCAGGCCTTTGTGCTAAAATTTCTGATAGCAATCCGTGTAGTCTCCTTCCTATCACAACTCTCATAATTAAGTGCACTTTTCTTTTTCATTCTCAGATTTAATCATCCCTACCCCTGCCCCTTTGGATCAAGAAGAGTTACTTTCCTTTGCTTATATGTTATGCTTCAGGAAGAAGCTAATTCCTTCTACTAGGTAGTCTGGTAGAAACCAGTGAGGGATAATGAGGCCCACTTACTGTGACAAGTCATGTCAGTTTCTTTACTGCACTGGCACTAAGCAGGTAACTTCTCTTGCCCACTCCAATTTTCTCTGAGTTCTATTTTCCAAGTCTCAAAATACACAGGCAGAAGTCATATAGGGATTCACTATGAACTCGAGGTCCCTAAAGAATAGTTTCCTGGGCAATTATATGTAAAAATGTCCTCATCAGGATGATTCTTACACAGAATGTCTTCAGCTCTAAGATTTTAAAAATTCATGGATTTATTGTCCCTAATTAGAAATGAAGAAGTGTACAAGAATCTGTGCTTTCTCTGGATAAGATCACTGACACATTCAACCTTGAACCATTAGGGTCACCTGAATCACATAAAATAGCCAACAGCTGCAGTTTATTGGTATCTTTTTCAACTATTAATTATAAGTTTTAAGCATAGTCTCAAATTCTAGGAAATTTTTGGCTTTAGGACTTACATTTTAAGTCTATGAAAATCCAATATTGTAGCAATAATAAGATCAGTGATTGTACAGGTATTTTAAAATAAAAATGAAAATACTGAATGCTTTAATATTAAAATTAAGGATACATTACATTACTATACACATATTCATCTCATTTTGAAAGTCCCATGGTTAAGATGAACCAACAATTCCACTCCAAGATATTTATGCCACAGTTACCCCTACCTTAATGTTCAGAAGAGCACTATATACCATAGTCAAATTTAAATACCCATCACCAGGTGAGTAAAAAAAATCGTATATCAATACAATGTGACATTACTCAGCTATAAAATAAAGACATACTGATGCACGATACAACATGAATTAACTTAATCTATGTGTCATATTTTTAGTGCAGATAAGAAAATAATATATTTTATGATTGTATTTATATGAAATAACCAGAATAAGTAATATCTACGGGGAAAGAAAGCAGATTAGGGAAAGAAAACAGATTAGTCACTGCCAAGGACTAGTGGGAGTGAAATCAGGAATGACTTCATATTATGCAGTATTTTCTGATAAATACATTATAAAAATGAATTGTGACTACACAGAGGGCATGGTTGTGCAACGCCATAATTGTAATAAATATCATCACTGAATTTTTTGGTACTTGCTTCCACTTCTACTATAATATAATTTTAATGTAATATTGAATAAATAAAATGTTCAAATGCACAAAATACATTTGACAAAATCCAAAGTACACTTATATTTCTTAAGAAAACAACTCCCAACAGTCAGCCCTGAAAACATACATACAAATAACATTATATGGACTCAACAGGATATAATTTCGGATATATATGCATATACAAATACATTTATGCATGCAATAATAATGAAAAAAGAAGCCATGAATTTGAAGGAGAGCAAGAAGAGATACATGAGAGGGATTGGAGGGAGGAAAGGGAAGGGAGAAATGTGCAATTAAATTACAGTTTTAAAAATAAACAAAAAATTAAAAATAACTCCCAATAAAGTAGTTTCCGAAGGAATTTACATTAACATAATGAATGTCAAATATAGAAGTCCACAATTAATATGAAAATCAATATGAATTCTCTCCCACTAACTCTAGTATAAGGCAATTATATATTAATCGACTCTATTCCACATAATACTGGAAGTCATAATCAGAGCAATACATTAAGAAAACTTTAGTAAACGGTGGTAAAATAAGAAATAAAAAGTAATTTGTTTCAAATGGTATGGCCATATAAGTGGAAAACACTAAAGGAAAACAATTTGTTAGAATTAATCAAATAAATTTAGTAAAGTTGAAATCTACAAAGTCACGATACAAAAGATAATTCTGTTTTTAGCCATTTACAATCAACTGTCTGAAAATGAAATCAGGAAAATAATTCTATTTATAATGACAACATAAATATAAAATATTTAGGAAAAAACATAAGTAACGAAAAGTCGCCTCACTGAAAATGATAAACTTTAAAGATGGAAGCTAAAGAAAATACAAATTAATATAAATTATGACCCCCATATTCATTGACTTCAAGAAATAATATTTCTAAACTATCCCTACTAAGAGTGGTTGTTATGGAAGGATGTAGGATTGAGAGTGGGAATTAAATATGGGTGGATATAATCAGTATACAGTGAATGCATATCACTGTCTATTTTTTGATAGGATTTCTAATTATTTATGTCCATGGACATTGTCCTCAACAAAATTACAGTTTATTAATGAAGACTCTCCTTATTCAAACTTCTTATCATCCCAGCTATTACTGCCTTTCTCATCATTTCTACTCCACTTTATCTATCATAGGCAATACATTTCTGGACATATTAGAGATCCATAATGCATTATGCTTAATGTTATATGTATTATATATGTATATGCATATGCATATATAATATAGATGCCACGTGTACTATACTTACTACTACATGTACTATGTTCACTAGTTTTAGCTAAAACAGTGAGACAACATAATCAGCAAATATGTCTTTTAACACAATTTGTCTTCCTAGATTAACAGCAATGCTTACTCTTACCAACCCAATGAGGCTTGGCAAACACACACACACACAAGGTGTTTGGAATGCTCAAGTAACCATCACATGAAAAGTCAGAGATACAATGATGGTCAAAATCATTCATTAAGGATTCAGTGAAATGTACCTATGAGCTTCAGTATGAAATAAGGAAGGACTACAATATTAGAAAGAGAAATGAGATAAAATATTTTAAGCATTTAAAGCCTTTGATGGTTTGAATAAGACTTGCCCCATAGGCTCATATACTTAAACTCTTGGCCCTCAGTTGTTGGAACTGTCTGGGAAGGATTAGAGGGTATGTGCTTGTTAGAGGAGGTATGTCACTGGGGTTGAATTTTGAGGTTTCAGAAGCCCATGCCATTCGAATTCTCTCTCTCTCTCTCTCTCTCTCTCTCTCTCTCTCTCTCTCTCTCTCTCTTTCTCTCTCTCTGGGTGTGTGTGTGTGTGTTTCTGTCTGTCTGTTTCTCTGTCTCTGTCTCTCACTATCTGTCTCTCTGTCTCTGTATCTCTCTCCCTCTGCCTTATAGTTGCTGTCCAATGTGTAAGTGCTTAGATACTGCTCCATTGCCATTCTTCCCTACCTGCAGCCATGCCTATCAGGATAAAAGGAAGGGATAAAATAGCTGCACATTGCTGCTGCTATAGGTAAAAAATTATCTGTCCAAAATGTTGGCATATCATTATGATGAGATGCATACTCACTACAAAACATAATATACCCATCTTCTCACAATTTGCTTCACGTACATGTCCTAGTTTGATTTTTTTGTTTATTGTGATGAAATACTGACCAAAAGCAACCAGGAGAGGAAAGGATTTTATTTGAGTTATGTGTTACAGTCCATCTTTGAGAAACCCCAAGGCAGGAACCTGGAGAAAGACACCGAAGCAGAGACTACGGTAGAATTCTGCTTATTGGCTTGTTTCCAAGCTCAGTGTTCTACTACCTTTCTTCTAACAGCCCAGGCCGATATGCTATTGGTACCACCCACAGTGGTTTTGGCTCTCCTATATCAGTTAGAAATCAATAAAGTGCCTCACATATGTGCCCACAAGCCAATACAGTGGATGCACATACGCAGTGGAGAGTCCTTTTTCCTAGCTATGCCATCACGGCACATTAAGCAGGATATTCTTTTTCAGTATTTGTGTTTGGCATCAAAATGAAAAGGAAATATTTATTTCTTGTTTTAAAGTAATAATTTTAGAATCAATAGTTCAAGTGTTTATAAAATAAGCATATATTATATAAATGTTATAAAATAGAGCTGGATATTAATTAACATTATGTTTGGTCTAAAAGTTAAATTTTAAATAAGTTATGCCTACACAAAAGTATATTTATTTTCCAAATTTAAAAAGGTTTAACTATTTTGAAGTTTCTTTTCTTCTATCTATTAAAACATAAATCTACCTTCACTCAGGAAAAATAAGAATAAAAATTCTGAAGTGGTTATTTTTCCAAAATAAATGTGTCTTCAGGGGACTGTATTTTTTCACAACCAAATTAGGTCACCCACATGAAATACAGGTAAATAATTCAGACTATTTCAAAATTAGGACAGTTGAAACAAAACTAGGATAAAGGGCTATTACACAAGTGAAAATAACTGATGTCTAAAATTCCTCCTTCACAATATTTTCCTGGCATAAAATTAATAATGAAAACAGATGTATTTGTTGTGCTCATGACACCACCGGAGTCTATAACCTTTTGACACATAATAGACATTTAATTTAGATTGCTTAAGTGGATGAGGAAGAGGTACTGGTGGGGTTGTGCAATACGTGTGTGTGTGTGTGTGTGTGTGTGTGTGTGTGTGTGTG